>UELU01145683.1:0-44677 GCA_900490025.1 Megastigmus dorsalis | reverse complement strand
AATTTAACTTTTTCTTACATAATATGTTATGTACATTTTTACACTGATCGGTTGATTAAATCAAGGAATTTAACAATATGTTCACATAATGTAGAATTTGGATAACACAATAAATTGTCAATATTTGAAGGTAATTGTACTTTAAATAATAGACTAATATTATCGTGCATAAGCCACGGTACAACTTAATTTGTTCTCTCTACGATAAACCAGCGTCCTTGGATGATAAAAGGAAAAACTGCACTAACTAATTTTGTGTAAGTTTCTAAGTCGCTGAGACGACAACCATCATCGGTGCACTTAGGCATGTATAATATAATATACATAAACTTATCCCTTGTAATAATTTCATAAGACTGCCACAGCACAATATTAATTTAGAGCTTTGCATACGTCCAAAAATTGGGGCTTTACGACATTAATCAAGAATCCACCAGTTCCATACGCGGGAGTATAAAATCCACGCGGACAACATAATATACCCTCTTCACTCCGATACACACGAAAGACGGTTACATCAATATTCACAAGTTCATAATTGCTCATGGCAGAGCCCTGATATAAACATCGAAGCATGGAGTCAGGAGTGAGGGTGCGAAGGAGGAGGCAAAGAGCCCGCAAGCTTTTCCTCTCCTTAGCGAGAGGGGGAGAGGACCTCAGGTCTCGCTAATCCGCGAAAGAGCCGCTGTTGCGGTGTAGGTGAAGCACAGGCCCGGGGCCATGGCGCCTCTAACGAACTTGCTTCAGCAGCAGCAGGCATTGGCCTCTCTCTCTCTCTCTCTCTCTCTCTCTCTCTCTCTCTCTCTCTTGAGGTGGTCTTTCCAACGAGGTTCGGTATATATATAGCGCGAGAAAACCGCTAGGACGTCGGGGTTATATAAGGAGGAGAGTATAGACGTGTACCGGGCGAGAGGTGAACTCGAAGAATCTAGGGGACTCGATATATACAGCGCTCGAAGGTGTATGGGCGAGTTATACAAGCTTGAATGGAGATCAGCCGCGCGGATCCTAGGGCGGATTCGGAAACTGATTAGTCGGATGCACCGGATGCAGAGATTTTAGGACGGGATTGCGAAGATGGGCCGGGTTAACGATCGTCGTATAAATAAGATCGTTGTTTCATTGCTTCTTCAATCGCTGAGAGTTTGCTGTGTATTAATTGAATTCGCCTTCTTCTTCTTCTTCCTTCGATTGCGTATGCATCAGCGGCAGTTAAAGGAAGTTTTGATAATGTTGTTTTATTTGTTTTGCTTCGGGTAATGCCAGTATATATATCTCGGTGTTAAATTGATCACCAGAAATTAGGATTTTCAATAGAGCAGTTTCGTTTTCCTGGTAATTCTATAAAAAAAAAAAAAAAAGAAAAAAGAGATCTTTTCACCTGACTCCGTACTTTCTTCATCGTCTCTCCAGTCTCTCTTAACCCATTTTGTATCCTTCTCTTCTGGACGCGGCGCGGCAGCAGCGCCGGCAACTACTCCAAGAAGAGCCGGGACTTCCGCAAACATTGTAATAGCGTTATATCGCCGATGCAATTTGCGCGAGAGAGTCCAACTCGTTTACCGTCACGGAGAACTTCTTTTTGTTAAAGAGGCTTCGGGGAAAGCAGTAGCGTGTGTGTGTCTGTATGTGTGCGTGTGTGTGAGAGCGTTACACCAGTAGAGTTACCTTTCGAGTTATCTTTCCTAAGCAATACCGTCCAATTAGATGTCTTCAAGTTTTTGTTTAAACAAGTTTTAATTAAACTATGGCTGTAGTTTGAAAATCATTCCTCGAAATCCTGTCGATAGCTTTAACAAAATGATACGCCGATTAAAAAGATTTACTTATATGATATATTGATTTTAATATAAAAGTGAACATACAATCCTGGTTCATATTTAAATCTCAAATTGATTAATTAAATTATTAACTTATTTTAATTTCAATTGATAATTTACTGAATAGTAATTTATTTAAAAGCCTATGCAAATGATAACAATAGTAGGGGAATGTTCAGAATTGTGGAACACACTTTTATGTTGGACCAGAATTTGTTTAAAAATCAATATTTTTTCATTTTTTCAAAGACGTATAACGCAGCACATCTAAAAACCTAATTTTTGACTGCGTCAGTTCTATGAAATTCTAATCGGCTTATAGAGTGTTCTCTCAAAAAGAGTGTCTTTTTTTCAATTCTTAAATGAAATATTTAAAAAAAGAGGTAAAAAAAAGTAATTGATATCAATTAGATTCACAATTGGTGCATGTGATATAGCTCCAAGTTACACGCATAAATAATCTTGGCTTGGGCTAAAATAACGTCCCACAATTCTCGATGTTCCACTATTCCCTACATTCTCCTAACAAATTATAAACCAAGACAATTCTCATATAAGTAAAAAAAATGATGTAACCGAGATTAAAAAATCAATACAAAATAAATATATCATTTCAAGTTTAATCGTTTTGAGGGCACATAAATTATTTCATATTCCAATGTATGTAAATCTTTTTTAAATCGACATAAGCCACGCGGACTCCGAAACCATGTATCGTCCATTAAACCCAGAGGAATATCTCCCTAATTCCCACGGACAGCAGTTGCATCATGGAAAAAAAAACTCGATACCCTTTAAAAAGTTCAGCTCTCTCACACTTAAACAGGTTGTGCGCGGCCCAAAACAAGCCGTTCCATAAACGTCCGATTTAAGTGCGCGGATTAAGGTGCGCTATAGCGTCCCACGCCAGCCTCGAATTTATCAAACACAGAAGCTCGCGCGCTTAGATTGTGCCTATGCATTACGTGCGAGAGCGCGAGGAATATAGGAAGAGAGAAAGCGGGGAAAGAGGGGAAGGGAGCCCGTGAGAAGCTCATAGACATGGTTAATGCGGGATTAAACGGCACGGGCCCCCGGAACTCATTACTTACGGATTAAGATTCAGCATACGGCAAAGCTCTCGCTCTCGCTCCTTCTCTCTCTCTCTCTCTCTCTCTCTCTCTCTCCTCTCTCGCGGCATCTCGCTTTCTCTCTTTCTCTCTGAAATCGGTGGTTAAAGCCTTGGCGACTTTAAAGCTCGTCTGCTCTGACGAGCCGTGGATGATGAGCCTATAACGGCAACGGCTTCCGTTTCGCCTCAACATTTTGCAAAAGGCATTCGGAATCTGCAGCGTCTACCTCTGAACGTTGATTGCGAGTGAATTGCGCTTCGAGATGTTCTATCCTTCCACTCCCTTCTCTCTTGCTCTGAAATTGTTAATGAGAATTTCTCTCACGATGGGAGGTGGGTGCTGGGTCTTATTTCGTTTCGCGCAAGGAGTTGCGAGAGGGAACGCTGTTTGCTTTATCACTCGAGCGAGAAAAAGAGAGACGCGGGGGCAGGGGAACAAGGCGATGCACAGATATTTAAAAACTTTTTATTCCTGCAGCATTTGGACTATTGGCCTTTAATACGATGTTATGGTACGCGAATTTATTAAGATATAAAGACTTATATTTTATGAAAGGAAATTTTTAATTAAATCTCCTGTACTTTTGACTATCATTTTTTTTTATTCATTACTGGAGGACCGATTCAGAATAACTTACTTTTACGAGATTATAAAGTATTATTTGTAGACACAAACTTCTTGATATTTCTTAAAAAATTTTGATGCATCAAAAAAGCTTAAGTAACGATTTTATTAAATTTATTTCACTTTTTCATCAAATAAAGAACACAATTTTTTAATAATTTGACTTTTTGACTTGTGAAGATATTTGAATGAAAGAGAATCCATTACGAGATAAATTATAGTACAAGTCAGTAAAAGTAACAATTAATGCTGTTAAAATTTTGGTAATTAAGAATTTTGAATACTTCGTAGGTCACAGTACTATTCTACAACTTTCGAACTCCATGAAAATTCTCTTTAACAATATTCAAAACTAAGATAATGGACAATAAAAACTATACTTTTTATATTTTAATAAATTTTGTGCAAACATCTTGTTTATACTGATAGATAATGCTATTATTTGCACGATGAAAACCACGGTTTAAATCGTTCCAGGAAAACTACCCCAGATCTCGCTAATGAGTTATCGGCAGAACTAACAATACCTTTTTCCACATACAATCGATAACTTCGAAGTCCGTCCATAGCTGCAAATCCAATTCGCTGCCGAAAGCAAAGAATATCAAAAAATCAAATTATCGAGTATACAAACTGGCGCAACGGTAATACTCTCAATTACGCGGGAAAAACTCAACAAAGATATAGCGATCGTACGTACATCCATGCGGAAATACCTGAAGCTCAGCTAGCACCGCTTCAATCGAGCTTTTCGGATCCGTTTGAGGGGGTTCGGCAGAAAAAGAGGGTAAAGGAAGTAAAGAACCAACCCCCATATTGCTCGAGACAGAGGGAAACACAAGGGGCAAGAGAATCGGACCGCAAGCCGATCGGAACGAAACGGGAACGAAGTTGAAGCCCATTTCGAAGAAGTGCTTAGGTGAGCATACGTGTATTCTCAGAAATCGAATTTGCAAGTGCACCTGCAGACTAAATCCACTTACCTATTTCGCAGGGATCTATGATTCGATGTGATTCTGAATGTGTTTAAGGAAAACAACGTGGGGGTAACAATAGTGAAGCTTGTTGTTGTTTATGTTTTACGTTGCTCGAATTTAACCTTTACCAGATATATAATATTGCGGAAAGTTGAAGTTACAACAAACAATAGTAACAAGCTAAACCTACGAGTTATCAGCAGTCACAGACATGCAAACCCAGTGAAATCACTTTTATTTACAACAACAAATCAGTGGCTTCGCAAACTACTTTTTTTTATAAACTCTGTAAAATAGTACATCGTTGATCTTTCCACTTGCACAATATGAATTGGAATATAATATACATATTGCGTAGTAGTCAAAAGAAAACGAGGCTCGATTGAAAATAATGCGGATTTCGTGTGTTGGCCCAAGCTTATACAAGCGTACTTATAGACGCGAAACCGTCGGATTTGCATGCATAGTATGTATATTCCCATATATTGTTTGGCTTCGGCTAGAGAGCTATCTGCCTTCAACCTATATTTTGTCGAGCATGAAAGAGATAAAGATACAAATTCGCATTTTTTTTTCTTCTTCTTTTTGCTTTTCGAAAAAATTGGAATTCCTCCACTGCGCTCGCGCTAGGAGAGCCGTAAGTTGCAAAATACCTTTTCGAATATCGAGAATTTTCGGAATAGCGGCTACAAGTCATGACCTTTTCTGCGAATCGGAAAAGATATTTCACGGCATGGTTTTCTGCCTGCACCGCCGAGTCTTGTAAACAAATATTTATTTGGTAAATTGCATTAAATTTTTTTTTTATCGACAATTATATTATTCTCACAATAATAATACCTATACATTTATTTTCTATACTAATTGAAATAGCATTACGTGATCGCCCTGTATTTTCTTGAATCATAAATTCTATGTAGGGGAGAGGGGGGCACTACTGGCAGAAAATGTTTAAAATAGAATAAATAAAAGAGGAAATGGATATGAACTTTCTTTTAAATATTCATGCACTCTTTATTCCTTTAAGAATCGATTACCGTAACGTTTAAACCCATTTGGGCACGTAGTATTTTTTTATCTCTTATAAAAGAAAACAGCCAAACCCCTATTCTATTAGGGAGGTAACATTGGCAGATCAGCGTGGCACGTTCGGCGCGGTCTGGTGGATGTATTTAAGTCCAAGAGCGTTTATTTGTTTTGTTTTTTATATTTCCTAACCATTAAACTAACACTAATAATTTAGATTAAGTCAATTATCAGGACTTAATATTCGCGAAGTGCCAGTGCTCCGAAATGCGCGAAAGAGGTTAGGACTGTTTGTTTTGATTCGGCGTCCACAGTGACACCGTGCTCCTCCCGCCAAACGTGCCCCGCTAAGCACTCTTTTTGTAGTTGATAATAACTTTTTTGTCTTTAATCGTGCAACAACAAAAAATTGAATTAAAGTTCGAGAGTTAAGCTTTTTAATGCACCCTTCAAAATTATATATCAATATAAATTAATAACTTTAACGAACGACTGAAAACTACTTGCCATCGGCAAGACGGACCTATAAATTTGAACCTCAATTTATATTAAAAAAATATTTTTTTCTATAAGTTTAAATGCATAAAAGGAAACGTTGTTGACAAAAGATCTAGTAATAAAAATAAAAATTCAAAAATATTTTTATTAAATAATAAAATTTTAACTGCCAAAGTTACCCTCCCAGCCAGGCATGCCCGCCTCTCCTCTACAATATAGTTCGGATTATAATACGAGAAGGTAACTGTAGTTTCTCTCTTATTTCATTTTATTCGAAATATAAACGATATTCAAATCTGCAAATAATCGAATGATCATCACATCCGATACAAGGGTAGAATTGCAGTATCTTTGATATTGGATATTAGATAGCCCAATTACATACATTATTTAAATTACTTTTCTATGAAATAATTTATATTATAACACAAAAATGATTATTTATAACATATTATTCTCATGGCCAAGATCGAGCTATAGGATAGTAAAAATAAACATAAAATAACAAAAAAAATTTCAAAAAAAGCATCGTCTACTATTCGTTCTCTACTCTTTTTTACACGCTAAACTATTACAATCTGGTATCCATCTATCTCTCCTCATCTCTTGCCTGCTATCTCACTCTCTTTTTCTATCTATCTATTTCTCTCCGGCCGAACTAGATCTTTTCTTTTGGACGTGTTCCAGAATTCGAATCTATCATCTCATAAATTATTTCAACAGCTTCTCTCAGGAATTAAACGTAACGCCGGGTTACCCGGTAGCAGCAGAAGCAGCAGCGCCGAAAGAGAGAGAGAGAGAGAGAGAGAGAGAGAGTCACGGTCAGCTAGCACGGAAGCTAAGCCATCGAGCGAGGGAGAGAGGGAGAGAGAGAGAGAGAGAGAGCCTTGGAAAGGATTTCGCCGGAAGTTACGATCCCCAGTCGCCCCTTTCCCCATTCCTTCTTTATCCCCGGAAGCTGCGACGAAAGTGGCGATGCACGCGAAATTTCTCTCTCTCTCTCTCTCTCTTCTCCTCCTACTGCTGCAGTGAATTGCATACACTGCATGCACTCACAGCGGGGCAGAGGCCCAGATAGCGTTGCGCCTCGCGTCGCTGCATCGGCGCTTTCATGCAGAGGCGTTGAGATTGACGCGAATTTTGGTCACGTTTATAGCTTGCTTTTCTCTACAGTGCATATCTTAATGGGCCTTGATGAGCGATCTTTTTTGGATAAAGGAATTTACTTAATGATGCTAGAGGGTCGAACCTCTAATTATTCCTATATCACGGTTCTATTACTGCGACATATAGAGTATTCTGTAATTCTTTAGTGCCGCAGGCAAATTCGAGTTCACTTATCCGTGCAGCAAGTACGAATTCAACCTTAAATAAGTAAATTTGTTATTCTCAAAATTTTTAATGAAAAAAGTTTACAGGTGAGATGTTACATTAATAATACTTCCCACCGACAGTCTTGCGCAACAAATTTTCTTGCGAAGCAATTGCGAAATTGTTCCATGATATTTTTCATAAAAATCTATTTGCATGTCTTCTCAAATATCCAGATGATTGCTTCATTTGTACAGCTCTTATTTCATTTTTCTAGAGCTTGTAATATTAATTATATTCAGTATAAACATAAAATATGAATATTTATGCTAGATGAATATTAAATTTCAAATCAAGAAGTGCTTATTAAATTTCAAATCAAGCAGTGCTACCGTATATTAATAAAAAGTAAGAATATACTGATGAATATATTGTTAATTACGAATGTGAAACAGTATTTTGTTCCATTAAATCTTGCAAGTCCCTAGGTAAAAATTTTTATGTTAATTTTTTTAACTTTCATACGGATCTAATATTTATTTATGCATTAAAATAAATCTTCGATACATCAAATTTATATAAGAATTACTGTCAGGTTTCGATGGAAAACGTAGGGTTTAAAATTATTTAAACTTTTTTTAAAGTCAATATAAATATTTTAGTTCATTCCAGTCCACATGCAGTTTTGTTATACAAATTCGCACATGTCAATACATACTACCACTGCATTCTAAATATTTACTTAAACTGGAGAACATATTGGATTTTTTGTTCATACAGAGATATATACTATAGCCCCTGGCTGTATAAATAAAAACCGCGAGAGTTTAAATGTGATACTAACATCCTGAATTTGGCTCCAGACCTCGCTGTTTTCATAAAAGCCAACGTTTTCGACTCCCCGAGTCTTTTCAAATAAGTTATTGTGATTGTCTTGACAGAGTGTTGAACTTTTCCTAAGCTCCAGTGCACTAGTGACTTTTTAATATCGTAGAAGTAATATTAAATCACAACAAGGATATTCAAAACTGGAATATATTGTTAGAATATTATGTGAACTCGTGCCAATTTATGCATCTTTATACAATTAATGCGGCATTTTTTCAACCCAGCAGATGCCAGGAAATTAAAAGAATTGCTCTTAAGTACGCGAAATTATTCATACAGCTAAAAATCACAGAGCAAGCACGACGAAAATCTTCTCCGGTTCACCGAAACTTTTTAAATATTCTCAGGAGAGAGAGAGAGGCAAATTCTTCGGGCTCCAGCCGCTGAATCTCACAATTATTTTATATTCAAAGAGTCCGTAAAGAGATAATGAAAGGTGGTGGGGTATATAGGAGGTGGACCAACGTCACTGGCCGGAAAACGAGATGCACCGGAAATAATTACGTAAAGACAATTGGCTTGCTCGGTTGGTTGGGCTTTTTTTGCCCGGAGCCAAAATCGCCTTTACGGAAGTCACCCCGCTGGGGATGTAAATTCAACGGGCGAACGAGTTTCGCGATTGCGGACTGGCTACTTCCAAAAAATTATAAAATATGCGCAAAGAATGCGAGACGCGAGTCTCTCTCTCTCTCTCTTTCTTTTTAACTTTCCTCATTCCACCCGCAATACTTTTTAGAAGCGTTGATTTGTCGCGGCTCTCTTGGCCTCTATTTTTTCTCCCTTCTCTTAATTTCCTCGACTCGTCGACGATTGAATAAAAAGGCCGCGCTAATTATTTACTATAGCTGCGGGGCTGAGCATTTTATGAAAATTTAGGTCTTTAATCTAGATTTCGTGCAGTGAATAATGCATGAGAGACGAAACAGTCCTACTTTACATAGTCCGAGGATTTTCCTTGTTTTATCGAAGATTCATTGATACGGATTCGTTGAACTATAAGTTAATTTGGCATACATTGACACAGTTTGTGAGATCTACTGCTAAAACATTGTTTCCTTTCGTAATAAGTATGCTGATTTTAAAAAACGATAACTTTTGTTAAAAATAAATTGTATTTTTTAATTCTTTTTTCAATTTACCCATTCGTGTACTAAACCACAGTTTCTTCCAATGCATTAACCAGCCACACACCAGAATTGGATAAACAGTGATACAGTACTTGCGTAAATAATATCTACCCTGTGATATGATTCGAATCCTCCTGCACGATTGTCACCATCATTATATATAAATTCTTCTCCTCAAATTCGCAACAGCTTCGAATTCGTAGCCTCGCTGCAGATGCTCCAAAGAAGACACCATCGCCGATGATTATTATTTTTCTCTTTGCCGAGAGTCTCCGCTATGCACAAGGACTTGCGAGACCACAATTCTCAAGATAGAAATCGGCCTGCGCCCCCGCTGATTGAAAGTTCAACAAGAGAAGTTGTAAGTGGCTCTCTCTCTCTCTCTCTCTCTCTCTCTGATCGCAAGAAGACGACTGCGAGAAGGATGTGGAGACGCAAGAAAGAGAGGGAAGAGGCTTGCAGGGAGTCTTCTTCTCTTCGTCGTTTTCAAGTTTCCCTCTTTCTCTCACTCTTGCTCCTCGTACAAACACACATCGATCGGCGTACGATCCCAGAATTTCTAGTACCCACTTGAAGGGGCTTGCACACACAAAGAATTACTCTTTCGCAAAAAAAAAACGAGAGAAAGTATGCGAGCTCCGGGGTCTACGTATATTTCTGCCGGTGAAACTTAGTCACCGAAAGCGAGAAGGACTAGTGCAGGTTTTCCGGAGGAGAGAGAAAAAAGAGAATAAGCTAGTCCTCGAGGATGCTAGCAACTGTCGTCGTCCTTTCCAGTTTCTGTTTGAGGGTAGTCTTTCTCTCTGAGCCCGCACAGCGCGAATAGTCTACCTCTCCTCTCCCCAAACTCCAAGAGCTATAGGTGGATAAGTCGCGCGTACTCTTCTCCTCCACTTCTTCTTGCTCTGTATGCAAATCACCTTACTGCGCGAACCAAATCCTCGAGGAAAATAGTTCCGTTCTTCTTTTCATTAGTGGCTTACTTACTTTTGCTTCTTCTTAGGCTTAGTCGCGAACCTCGTGACTCCTGGCTTTTTCTCGAGTTTAGAAACATAAGTCAACGTGGATGTCGGTGTACGTTTTTGTCTTGACGCTTTAATTGTTACCAACGATAATAAAAAGTTTTGCTTTCTCAAAGAGGAAGTTTTGAAATTATGAAAAATGTTCAACCATAGCATTTTATTAGCTTAAACAATGATATTATCAAGTATAACAATTTTCGCAAAGGAATTTTAATATACATACAATGGTGCATCAAATACATTGTGTCCTGATTTTGAAAAGGAATTCTGTGCGTTATATCAGTGCTATTGAGGGTAATGTATTGACAGAAAGAGCTTACCGAATGAAATATAGGGTCATGAAAGCGGCGAAAAATATTATACTGTCGAGTCACAAACCCAAAATCAGTTCAAATTACTCAATAAAATATTTTGCAGCCCATATTCAGACGAAATTGCTGTCGACAGTTATTTATTACGAGGACGTTGTTCTTCGATTGTCTCCATACTTATTGAAATCCCTTCTTTTTAAATATTATACATGAATGTCATTGACCGAAATCTCTGTGATCTTCAATATTCAAAAAGTATACTGGTTATTTTTCAATATAAAATACAAACGAAATGACATAGAAAATTACCGGTCAAATTCCAGTATCTTATTAACGAAAAACACTATTTATTTAAGTACACATTTCGGTAACAAACTTGAGGCTTTAAGGCACAGACTGTATAAACGTAAACTATCGAAGCATAGCTGTAGCTGTGTCGCACTTTAGCCGCAAGAAAAAGTCTATCTAAATTAGCCACTTTTTTCTCCAACTATACACAGGAACCAGCAGCGGCAACAGCAGTACACACACAGTCCACCGGGCGCAGATAAATTTTTTCGACGTACAACCTACACTCCTCGTCGGTCTGAAGTCCCCGCGTAACACATGCATTCGTGCATCGCTCGCGGCCTCAAATATAATGCAATGTACCTGTAAAAAGAATAGAAATTCCCAACAGCAGCAGCAGCAGCAGCAGCAGCAGTGTGAGAGGTGGAGAGCCCTGTCGAGCGTCTGAAAATGTATTTTTCCGGCGACACGCTGTAAACTTTGTCTGCGCGGTGATTTATGCACCGCGGGATCCCGCACCGCCTCTCTTTCTTTTCCTCCTCCTCTCTCTCTCTCACACACTCTCGTGTGCGCCACTGCTACCGAGAGAGCGAATATCGGCCCAATTCCTATATGTACACACACGGTTCTAGGATAATGCGTATGTATGTATGTATCTCTCGGTGTTTGTGGCGCGCGAAAAAATGTGGACTGCGTTTTGTTGTAGTAAACCTTTGAAAATTACAGTGCTGCCGCCGCTGCTGCTCTCCCACTTCGCTGAGCTCGTCGGCCAAGTATATACCGGAGCAGTGCGCTCTCTGCAATCGAGCTATACACCACACCCCTCTCTCCGTGTAGCTGTGACCAAAAAAATTCTGCGGAATAATATTTCTTCTCCCCTCTCGCCTCTCCCCCCTTTTTTTTAACGAGTTTTTTCGCTGCTGTAGAGTGCTGTAGATTTGGCAATGGAGAGACGGTTGGATTCGCTGATACGTGTTCGCTGAAACGTCTGTTCGAACGATTTAAAGGTTGGTATGAGAGATAGTTTAATTGCAGACTTTTAGAATATACCGGTGGATGGGTAATTTTTTAGAGTGAAAAATGTTGTGACACACTTCTTTTGAGCGGTATAGCAGCGCCAGAGCGTTAATGTGTTTCACTGGAATTATTCGTTCGTGAACGGTCTTATATGAGAAAAACTTACTGTCGCTTCATTTTGAATTGATACAAGAGAAAACATTTGTAGAAATAGCATCGATGCAGCAAGATTTAAGCCGCGTGCAAAATCATTTTAAAATAAAGTCGTTTTCATTGTACACCAGTTGAATCGCATACGAAATTTCAACAGACTCGTTATAAAAACAGAGGCAGTTATGAAGTTATTATCAGAGTCGAACTTTTTTCATAACATTATTTAACGAAGGTCCTATTGCTCCAATCTTGTTTTCGAGTGCAAGAAACTTCCCTTCGAGTTTAACTTTTAATAACGAGAAGACTTTTTCGAGCGAGCTTTTCAATGACTGTAAAGCGCCTCCTCGCGAGGAAAAAAAATATCTCGTTTGTCTTCCATTATGAATCAGGATGCGAGGCACCGGAATAAGATAGTTTAAGCAAAGATTACAGTTCTCTCTCGCTCGATCTCGTTAAAATAAGACATGATTTCTCTACCATTTCTCATCTTTTCTTTTTTCTATGATGACGGAACTCGTCAGGTGGTATATACTTCGACAAATTGAATAATTTGCGAGAACGGATAAGGAATTACTTCAATTTCCAGATTTATAGCTGACTGCTCAGGAATTCTTTTGGCTGTGCACGGATCAGAAAATAACTGGATAAATACGTTTGCGTGACTCGAGGCAAACTGGTTCCGTATAATTACGTTGAAATAAAAGACTTCGGTTGGGCCGGCATCGGTATTTGTTTCCAAGTCAAACCGATATTACGTTTAGCTTTTATATTTCCAGACTTTCTAGAAATGGCGCATTTAATTTTCTCCGTATAATTAATAGCCATCTGCACAAGTCAGTTGATTGCTAAAAATGAACTTGAATATGTACAACCTCAAAAAATAGTAAAAAGAATGTCTCTTTTTACTTTATCAACTGTGCCATGCTTTCATCCAATATCTAATAATCCATAAGAGTCTTATCATTGTTTATATGGTATCGGTAAAAGTTAATTCAAAATTTTCATTTATGAATTATATACAGCACAGCACTATTAATAATAATAGTTTTGATTAGCTATAGTAAAGGGGAAAGTAAACAAAGCAATATTCGGCTAGCCATCGCGTTGTATTAAAAAGCAGCAACTACTCCGGATACACGTATTAATCGTTAAATACTGATAACATTTAAGTATTGTTCGGTGATGACGTGCCGCATGAAATACTTAAACAAGTTGATCATAATAGATACTTGCTTGCCCATAATCGTAAATTTTATTTTATACTTGGACCAACTTTCAGTGCCTTTCAGTGCTTTTACTCGACATTAACAATGAAGTCTCTCCTGCGTCAGCATCAAACTTTATTAATTATTCCTAGTTTTTGCAAAATTTTCTTACTCACACCTAAAGCATTTAAAAGTTAAAGTTGAAACAGATAGCGCTTTTTATCAACCTGACTTTAGTTCTATCTTTTATTCTAAAAACCAGATTTCTCTAATGACTTTTTCCACACAAGTACGGTTTATTAATGTAACTGTACAAATAACCCAAGTAACGGCAAGATAAATCAAGTAAACATTAATCGCTCATCAATTAAATTCAAATAGATACGATTTCAAACGGAAATAACGGTCAGATCATAGATCTCGAGAGAGGGAGAGAGAGAGAGAGAGAGAGAGAGAGAGAGAGAGAGGAGGAATTTGCCAGCCGCACGCACTAACGCGAGCATTCATTTTATTTAAAAAAAGTAAAAATCAATTTTTCCACAGGCAAAAGCTGGATTCAATCCAAAGCGTCAAACATATCGTTTACATCGCATCGCTTTAATTAAACAAGCCCATCGATGTATCTGCTGGCCACATCGTGTTCTCACCCTCCGCTCGTGCGTATATATACAACTCCTTGTGAAACGCGCAAAACAATGCGCTGGCGTGTCCAAAGCATATATACGCGGGCGAAAAAATATCAACTCGCATGGGCTGCACGCGCGCTCAGAGATAATAAACTGGCCTGCACCTCCACACGCTTCTCAATACCCCCTGTAAATTACATTTATCGGTGCGATATGACGAAGGGACTGGGACACACGCGCCTGTACCGTCGCCGCCGCCGCCGCCGCCGCGCGCGGTTCTTCCATTATCGCCCATTAACAATCGGATGGCGTTTAACGATAATGCAAGTCATTCGCGATACGTCCCCTTCCTCCCTCCTATCTTCCTGTGCAAATCCATCGTCCACCAACTCTCTTGCGCTTCTCCCTCTCTCTCTCTCTCTCTCACACACACACATCCGAGCAATATCCTCGTAAATTCGAGTAACCAACAACGCCGCTAAGCGATGCCTCCGCAAACGCGAGCAGTTCGGTCCAATAATTCCGTATCAATTATTGACATCGCGCGATTCTCGTTGCCCCAATATCCACCTCCCCCTCCCCTCCTACGCGATCTCTCACGCGAATATCAGCAGGAGTGCGATGTGTGTGCGTGTGGGATGCGTGTGCGCATATGAATGTGGGTAAAGACGAAATATCCCACAGCCTCGAAATTCGCTCAGCCACGTGTGTGATGCGCGCCTCTGGGCATTCGCGAGAGATGTATATTTTGCACCGATCTGTGAGCTGCGCAGCATCGAGAAGTCACGTACACGCGTGTGTGCACGTGTGTGCGTTTGTACGGTGCGGTGCGAGGACAGTCGAATCGGCCGTTACGTACGTGTGTTTCAGCCTCAGCCGCGGGATTATTATAATGTAGGCATCGCGCGAGCGCGCACTGGCACGGAAAATTCAATGAGTCAAATTGACCGAAATCGTCACATTTCAGGGGATAATGAGAGTTGGACGGGGAGAAAAGAGCCCGAGGGTTGGTGGGTCCTCGAGCGAGGATAAAGGCGGTGATTGAAAGGCTGCGGGACATCATCGGCTGTACACACGAGGTGCATGGAATGCTGTTAATATAAAAGCGAGTGCGTTGGTACGCGCGACGCATAAATACGCGAGGCAAGACCGAAAGTTCCGTTTTCGTTGCTGGTGCACGTGAATCGAGAGGCTTGCTTATTCCATGTTTATTTTCACGTTTGTTTTTCTCCAATGTTATTATCTCTGCTGACTGATTCTATAGCATCGATCTTTTAATTTTATGGTCCTTTAATTCAGCAAATGAACGATACGATGATTTCAACCTGTTCCACGATGCGCAGAAAACACGCACGATATTCCATTGCGATGATTTGTTTTGACCTTTTCAAGATTTGTCGATTAATAAGCATAATTTCGGGAGTTGGAGCGACGATAGAGCGGAGAATTATATCGGCCAGCGTTGCGCGCGCGTAAATGCTAATGTCACCTATTGACGAGCCATAAGCGCGGTTTATGGTTTATATGCGCGCGTCCCTCTGTGTGCTGCTGCTGCTACTGCCTGGAGCCTACGATAGAGAGAGAGGGAGAGAGAAAGAGAGAAATCGCGACATTCATCGCGCGTCCCCAGATGTGTATTTTATTCGTCGAAATCGTCCATTCTGACAGATTGCGTGATTCGGCCCCGATAGCCGAGCGAATATGTAACGAAATTATTGTGTTTATCTTGATTTTTGTCGTTTTATATTGATTGTAACGCCGCAGCAGCGGCGACAGTTCAGTTTTTCGTTCCTATTTTTTTACAGCACGAAATTGATAATTGAATTCATTTTTTTTAACGGGCTGCCTCAGCGGTATACGAAGAAATAATGAATTTATATATTTCCAACGTGCGCCATGGTATAAAACAAACATCGCTGTTCGGCGTTTTCTCCCTGCGCGCAAAATACTAATGCGTTCGAGAACGGCGACTCATTCGAACAGTACGAGATGTTTTTTAAAATTTTTTTCCATTAATATAAACTATACGTTTTTAGTGTACCGAAAAATAAACAAATTGGTTTTCCAGTAGAAATCAAATTACTTATCATTTTTTTATATATATCGAAACTGAAAACTATGGAACGTAAGTAGATCGCATAAAAATGGAAAATAATGCATAATTAAAGTGGGCACGAAAAAAGAATATACCACTCGCAACCGCAGCATTCCTGTTATTAATTAATAATTGTGGGCATGTCAAGCTGCGGAACTCGGATGACAGATCGCAAGCCTAACAAGCGGCGACCGTCACGCAAACGCGAGCTAAAGCGAGTCCAGAAATTAACGACGCACCGCAAATCCTGCGGGGAACGCAATAGAATTAATGCTTTTTAGTCCCACCGAAGGGATGAAAATCACGAGAACTAGTTGATTCGAGCGCGAGGAATAATTTAAGCTGCGGTGCCGCGCTGCTGCGGTTCCAACCCCTCCAAAGAAGCTCGTCGTACTGCTGCTGTTACGCTCGAATTTTTTCTCCTCGCTCTATTTCCATCCTGCGGTCGGGCGGAAGTTAAAGCTGCTCCTTCTCTCTACCCTCGCCCTTTTCGAATGACTCGAACTTCCTGCGATTTCGCGACAGCCTAAGCCAGAAAATGTTGCATATATATGTATGTATAGACGTCGGCTCGCGGAAAAGTTTTCGTTAACGATTGCCCGCGCATGCATAATAAAGCGATTCTCTTAATATCGTTCGCTACGGTAACGTGTGTGCGCGAGGGTATAGCCGAAACTTTCTGCTTCTTCTTCTTCTTCCACCTGCTGTCTCGCGTTCTCCCTTGCGTCTCGGTATTATCTGCTCCTCTTTCTTCCCTCGCCCTCTTTCTTATTCCTGCCTTCCTACTTGGCATTTCCATCCTCTTTGACTTTTTCCATTTCTCCATTCTACTGCCAAGAGATTTGCTCTGATTCATTTGGGAGAAGGGAAAGGATTGTTGCTTCGAAATTTACAGTGAATGAACGGGTAATAAGATACTTGATTAGTCGATCTTGTCGAAAACGGACTATTCATCCAAGAAGTCTGTCAAACCGACCGATGAGCTAAGCCGAGTAGAGTTAAGCATTTATCTCGACTAACTTCTTTAGATTTGCGTGCGCTTTAGTTCGCGAAAGTTCTTAATCACGTGATAACTAGTCGACAGTTGAAACGAACCCAGATTTTTCATTTATTTATTTCTCATCGTTATGCTTTCTTTTTTATGTTTTTTGATGATACAAACTAAATTTATGTTCAACTTTTAACTTAAAATTGTGTCATACTTAAATTACATCGTGTGCAATATACATTATAACAAATTTTAAAATACGTAGGTTATGAACAGGTCTTCAGCCGTACATATAAAGTCAAAGGAAATTAAATTTAATTAACAGTCTCATTTACCGAGTTTCAAACGCCCTCTTCATTTTCTTTCATAAAAAATATTTTCAGCCTTTCATCGTTGATACATCGACGTACATAATTGCTACTCTCTAAATTTCAAGCAGTGACTATTCACTTTCTCGCAGTGACCTTCTTATAGCTGGTCGAAATAGTGTATATGCACTGCGAATCAGTGAATATCCACTGCGAATCATCAGTGGATATGCACTATTTCGACCAGCTATAAGAAGGTCACTGCGAGAAAGTGAATAGTCACTGCTTGAAATTTAGAGAGTACACATCACCAATATAATCTTATATAAATTTACAAATCTTATTTTATTGCGTATCTAAATTCCGTAAATGCAGCAGCCACATCTCGCATTCAACAGATCGCAGCGAAATTCATTAAAGCAAAAAAAAAACAGAAAGAGAGAAAGTGTACGGACGCGTATCTATAGTAGCCATCCAGAATTCTTGATTGCGACAGAAGCAAAGAAGCAAGCAAAAAAAGAACAAATGTTGTCCGGCCAGTCATAATCGGCAACGGTCTTCCAGACTATTAGGAAACCGCGCTGCAGAGCGCTGCCGATTAATTATGCATGCGATGCATTGTTTACGCCCCGGATGTTCATCTCCCTCTCTGTCCTGTATAGATACGTGGCTTGCACCCGACGACGACCGCCTTTGGCCCTACCCAAAGCTGTACGCAAAACCCAGGTGCTATGCTTATATACATATATATACATATATATATAGGTGTATGCAGCTCAACGCAGGAAGTTCCTTTGCCAGGGGACCATCGAATCCTCGCGATCGCTCGGTGCGGTAACGTCAATATTTGAGTTGGTGGCTCGATTAGAAAGTGATTGGGTTATGAGAAGGGCTGCATGCCCCCCGCCCTATATAACCCCACAATTATTGGATGTACATATACTTGAGAATTCGGGGCCAACAAAAACTTAATCCATCCGCTGAGGTGCACCGTGTGATGTGCCTCATTAGCATTTCAGTGTAGATTACATATATCTTGTTCGTTCTCTCGTACGTTCTCAATCATTTTTGTATGAGATTCAATGGTGAAAGTCCTTTATTTGGAATTCTGAATATTAATACGATAGAGCTTATGGATGAGTTGAAGATTTTAAATTAATCTTTTAGATAATGTATGAGTTCGTAAAGTAAATTGGTATTAATTATGAAGAGGCCAATTAAAAAATTATTGCAATTCATCGGAGAATGCAAAACGACTCGGTTCTTAATTATTTGTGGCTCGTTATCAGTTCTTCTCGTGATTGAGCGAAAACTAGTTCAAGCCACTTGTCGCAAAAGAAACCGGACAATCATTCAAGTTCATATTTTGCTGAATATCGACAATTGGTCTGATTTAATAAAAATATTTACTGTTATAGGTGCAGCCCATAACAGTACAACGGACCATTAGCGTCTACGTAGCGGCGCTGCGGCAGTGGCAGCGATTTTTCCGCGAATACTTTTTTGCGCGCTTCTGTCCACTTGTATATCTCTCTCTTTCTCTTTCTCTCTAGCATCGCGCAGTAGATAAAACCGGGGTAAAAAACACGACGGTTATCAAATTTTACTATATGACTTTTGCATGAAAAGTCCGACACGGCAAATCCCGGCATGTAAAATCGAACGTAGAGCAACGACGAGCGCCGCTGCTATACTCTACTGCAAAACGTAATTTCGCAAAACTTCGCTCGGATGCTTGCTGCCATCGAAAATTCCCCGGCCAGCCAGCCTCCATTTAGACTTTTTCCAAAATACATTTTCTACGAAACACAGTGCAGGTTCGCTGATGGGTAACCCCCCCTTTTTTTTTTCGTCAACTTCATGGTCCGCGTATCGAAAAGCGAATGCCCATTTGCATTTTACTTTATTGAAAGTGCTTCTGCGGGTTGCTTTTGAAATGGAGTTATGGCGCGGCAGTTTGACTGTATACGAACGCATAAGACTGCGTGCAGTTTGTTCCGATGCTTTGAAAATATACGGCTTTGGCATATGAGTTTAAGCAAAATTGTTTGTAATTGCATATATACCGATGAATGGCGAAATCTACGTCAAATAAATATATCTCGCGATTGTCATAATGTATGATCCATGTGAAATTATGCCCGTAGACTATTGAATTGATATCAATACTGCGTACAGATAATGTCATGCATTTATAAAATATTCACACCCATTCATTATAATACTTTAATTTATCTAATACATTATGCAGTTCTAAGCATATCATATTTCAATAATTAGAATTGCGACTTCACTATACACCTCATTATACGCATAATATTAATTTATTCTATACTCTATTAATTACATGCTATTCTAACTTGTATTGTTAGAATAGTATTGATTTTGAAAATTAAAGCACAGACATCAATTCAATATATAACACATTATGTCAGAAAATTATTTTCTTTAAATCCATCCCGACGAAACTGCACGAAAGTCTTCCAAATTATAGAATAATGTCAATGCTGAAGCCGATATGAACTTCCAAGCTCTCCCTCTCCCTCCACTATATTAGAAAACGCGCGGCTCAGTCCGCGCGCAGATTTACGGCTCAAATTGAAGTTTTAAAAAGTGTTACGGCTCGCGAAGGGAAAGAGAGCGAGAGAGACTCAATTTCCGCTTTTCTCCGATCGCGCCAATTATAATATGAATTTACGAGGGTCCTCGAATCGCTATTTCTCTCTGTCTAACTCTCGGTGCTATCGACGAAAAGTTTCGCGAAGCTGCTGCTGCTGCTGCTGCTGCTGCTGCTGCGCACGAAATTCGGACTCTCTGTGCACGCGTTCTCGGGGTTCAGAGAAGAGGGCAATAATTTACGATGCAGCGATTGCACTTAAAGGTGTTTTCGGGTGAACGAGGTGGGGGGGAGGAGGGAGTCGGCGCTAGTGGCCGGCCAAGTATAGGCGAGAGAGTGGCCCTCCTGGCTTAATTATCTCGCGAGCCCGGCCGCTTCTCTCGGACCTGCGAAGTGTAGTGGATGTAAAGGAAGTTTTATGAGAGGATCTCGGCGGATGACAGTTGGAAAAGATTTTGTGAGAAACTTGGCCAACAATAATTTCAATCTTGCGAGACTTTTCTTTTTCATCTTTTTCTACTTCTTCTTCTTCTTCTTCTTCTATACTTCTTCTTCTTCCTCTTCTAGTTTCTTTGCTTTGACCAGCAACGAGTTCATGATTGGTTTTTGTTCGAGGGACAGATTGACGAAAACCTTATGGTAAATGGAATGCTGCGTTGCAAAATAAGTCTATTATTAGTTGGTTCAATATTGCGGTTTTTGAACTAAACTTTACATTTAAGTTTAAATCTTGGACTTTATTAATAATAGACTGTAAATGCAAAACTCACATTAAAAATAACGCAAATATTTGCAAATTACTAAAAGATATGATAAGAATATACAGTTCGAAAAAATCCCACATATATAAACTATACAACACTTCCATTGTCCAGTACTCTACAAACAGCATAATGAAGTTCGTTCTCATCAGTTTGTTTACATTCGCGTGCACCGCACAAAGCATTGTTCCATAACCAAAACTGAATCCCGTTGCGCATTAATACTTTTTTTTTCGCGCGAACAAAAGTTCCATTGCGCAACAAAAAAAAATAAAGAAAGAAATCCGACCAAACTTTTCATTTCGAGCGTCGCACACACGAAATGCATCCACTGATTATGCATTAATCATTCAGCAGCCACTCAACCTACTTATGTCTTTAATATCAAATCTCGTGCCGAGATCCCCGGTGCTTAAGCTCCTCATCCAGATCGCCGCAGCAGCCTTTCAAACTTATAAATCATCTTCGGCATCGTATAATCCGCGGCTATAGCGGCAGGGCTTATCGCCACAGACGCCAACCATCAATGCATATCCCCAGCAACATACGCATCGGCCTAGTTTACTCTCGGGCTACAAATTTTTCAATTCTCCTTCTTTTTCTTTCACTTTCCGCAGCGTGTGGCGCCTCCTCCCTCGCGCTCACCTGTGGCTGCAGATCTTGAAAATCCTGCGTTTACTCGACGAGAGAGAGAGAGAGAGAGAGAGAAAGAAGAGACGACGATCGCCGCCCGCAGTGATTTATCGGCCAAGATCGATGCTTGGCTCGTGCGCGTGTGTCTGTGTGCGCGGATTTATTCCCCCCACGGGCCTCTCTCTTCCGACTTAAGTAGCTTACGTCGCGGAGATCGTTATGATTAACGACGTGTCCCTCGTCGGCTTCGCGGGATCAAAGTCGCACGTATATGCCCGCGGCTCAATAATATCGTAGCTGAAAGACGATGCATGAGCTCTGGGGCTAATGTGATGTCCGGATCAGGTGTGGCCCAATTTTCGTGCGGGGGGGACATGTGTGATCTTCGGTCATCAGTTCCATTAGGGAAGGACTAGATCGAAAGATTTTTCTCGGCATTTTAGAGCATTGCGTTTCTCGATTAACGCAGTTAATCGTGAAAACTATATATAGGGCAGCAAAAGAAAATGTGTTGTTGGTAAGATTTTCGTCGTCATCTTACAATCTGATATACCAATGGAGTAAATGTATTATCTTAAGTACGTGCAGCTATACGGATTATTGCATTTAGGAAAATCTAGATGATGGACTGAGGCTTACGGCAGAGCAGCTTTACGGTATCAGGTATTCTATAAGTGTTGATTTTTGTTTCCAAGTATCGAATTACTTAATAATTCACATACATAAAGATTTACGAATTAAGCCTCTAAAGCGTTTTAAATAGAGATTAGAGTTTTTTAAATCACTTATCTTCAAAACAATTCTAAACATCCTCTTTGTGTTCCGACTAATAACTATAGCAAGTCCAAAAAATAAAATACTTGAAGATTTTCTTATTGTTATATACTAAACTTCTTTTCTTGATTCATAATAATTATTTGGATTGTGAGTTATAGTTTATAAGTCGAAAAAACTGTGTCAATATTTATTTCAATCCTTGTTTCGAGT
This sequence comes from Megastigmus dorsalis, assembly GCA_900490025.1. Lineage (NCBI taxonomy): Eukaryota > Metazoa > Arthropoda > Insecta > Hymenoptera > Megastigmidae > Megastigmus > Megastigmus dorsalis. The sequence goes on along the minus strand of UELU01145683.1, from coordinate 22,283 downwards.
TTATTAAATGAGGACAAGGCTGAAACATTAGAAACATCTATTATCTTATATAATGATGGATATTGACTAGATATTAGTTTCTGCACACGTTCGACGATAGCACTGACGCAATTAGCGTCTTTGGGGCAAGTTCAAACGATCGAATAGTAATGATTGACGATGTGATGAGCGAGTAATTTGAACTTAGGCAACTAGTAGCAGCTTTGCCGATGTAATATTAGCCATTAGTGTTTGCAAACTCTTTACGAAATACACTGAGAAAATAGTTTGTCCCACGATTACTTGCACTGCGTGGGAAAATTTTATAAAATTAATGAACTATTAAATCGAACGAACAAAATTACAAAAGCGAAATTTGTGATCTTTAGTCAAGAACGATTCTAAAATTGATAAGTGTACTGCAAAACGTGAAAATTTATACTAAACTCGGAGCTATTATTAGAATTGATCTATAATAGCTTCCCATATCGTAAACTCAAAGTTTCGATTCACATGTATAGTAACTACCTTTAGCGAGCTAATAATCTCATAAGTATAGATCTAATACTAATTTCAAAGCATAATGGATTTTGTTTTATCATAATTTTGTATTCATCGTATTATATATAGTATTATGAAATATACAACGTATGTTAATAACCTTAGAAAACGCGATAAATAATGCGCATGAAATTGATCTTGGTGTGAGCGTTATTAGCATTAAACTACCTACAAGTGTATTAAAAAATTGAATTGTAAAACTGAATCACATTTACCCACGCTATGTAAATTTAAGACACAGGAAATAAAAAGTCTCAAGTCATTAACAATATACATCCAAAGCGACTACAATGGCTGTAATAATAACAACAATAAAAGTAAGACGTGAAACGGTGATTTAAACATCTTTGAATACATACACATGTCATGTAAACCTAAAAGATAACAGCGAACAGGAATGTATTAAAGATGTGTTGAATTATTCATAAATCAATCACTCACGATTCCAATCATTCGATTCACATTTCACGTATCGCTGCACCTATACGCACGCACTCCCAGCACTATTGTATGGATAGCTAGTACTATGGAAATAAAGAGGAAAATCTAATCGCTAAAAATCAAAAAGACAAAGTCAGCAATTGCAAGAAATTAAAAAAATAATATCTGGAGTCACGCGCTCGGTAGCGCACTAATGCATGCGCATCACGATCGTTCTCCTCTCGCGGCGCGCACTACCAAAGAATATCGAATACGCTATATCCATTGGGGCCATAGTCATTTTTTTTTCTCTCTTTCTCTCTCCTCCAGCGATGTGGCACCACTCGCATTATGAAAATGCAGGACTGAAAAAGAGCCCCGGCTAATTATAGTCTCTCGACACTCTCTCTCTCTCTCTCTCTCTCTCTCTCTCTCTGCGTCTCATCCGCATGTAACCCTCCTCTCTCGCGTATTGCAGAGCAGCGAGAGATGGAACACAAGAGTTCGTGTGGGGGGGCCACGACCCCGAGGCATCTATATACGATGAAGCTGATTTCATTCGCTTCACATGCGAACCGGGACACCTCCTCTCTCGTCGCTTGATCGACCCACATACACACTCACACACACACACGTTTATACGCGGGAGGAGAGCATCATCTCTCTGTATTCTCGCTCGGTGAAGCTAAAAAAATCTTTTTTCCGAACACGTGAGCGCGCGACGGCGTTAAATAAACCGTGCGACAAGCTTTTTTTTCTATAAATCCGCTCGCTTGTTATTAATTGTGTCCAGTGGATGCTCGGGATGGATGTCGCATGTTGGACGTGAGTTCAAAAGTTAAAAGAGTCAAGGATTGAGTACACAGCGAAGTATGAATTTTACATTCATTAGATGGGCCTGGATATTGTCTTGATTAACGAGGTGTTTACTTTCTAAATGTGACTGAATGAGTCTGTAAATTATGGATTGATTTAGTATTTATATAGATATCGATAATGTAATAGTTCTGTTACTTTTGATTTTTGATACTTTAAAATACACATTTTTCTAACAACTAGTTTCTCATGAAAATTACTATGCAAAGGGTTATTGGGGTCGTTGATTACGAATCCAATGCAAGATTTTCAAAATCCAAGATGGCGGATAAACGTGGTGGATTTTTTACCACGATTATCGTTACTTTTCCAAATTTGTTCCGCCATTCTGAATTTTAAAAATCTAATACCGATAATCAGCAGCAATAAAAACCCACGGCTAATTTTCAGACATATGTGACTTATCTTCAATTTGCATGAATTATAATTATGAAAAATTGTTTTATCTTACACTTTGTTTATTTATATAAGTGATACTTTAAAAGAGTTTATTGGAGTTGTAATGAGAACGAACATCAATTCGAATACAAACATAAATAGAAGGTTATGTGTACTCTCACACAGATGGGCTCACGGTCACACCAACTCAATTATGAATCTGAAAGTGCGTTAGTTCAGTGGCCATGACAGGGATGACACGTCCTGGCGCCATCTATGCTGTAAGCTTGCATGGCAAACTTCTCCATAGTTAAAGATTTGGTCATCTTTGAATTAAGTTTTAATATATTTGCGAAGAATATGACCAACGCAAAGTATTTGAATTATTTATAAATTTGTGAACCAGAATCTGAAAATAAATAAAAAAAATATTCCTTTATCTCTCAGCGAAATACTTCGTCTCTCTGGAAAGCGAAGAAACGTCAAATTTTCCTTAAAAGACGTTAAGCACACACAAGAAAACGAGAGAAGAAGCGAAAAGCATCCCAAGCTTTTCACCACACTTCTCAATTTCTCGCATAACTCAATTTTCGCGCGTCTTTCTTCTTCTCCTGTCGGTCCACCCTAATATACATACATCGACAGTTGGCTTCGCCTCCAAATAACCTCCCAAATACTAAGCGATATTTGATATAGCTGTATTGACGCACGCGAAAAAACGAAATACGAAATTTCTAGGACTGCCAGACGGCGACATGAAAAAAAGTATGCGAATCGACTTGTGTGTATATAAATATGCGTATTGATTGCCCTATGGATTGTACGGTATTTTCTAATAAAGTTCGTATTGTGTCCCGTAAATATGGACACGCGTTAAGAACTATACCACAGGAACTTAATATAAATACGTTCTGTATCTACGTATGTGATAAGAAATAAGAAATAACGATGCACTGTTTTTATTCACTCAAAGCATTCGAACATTATATGAAATTCGCATGCAATATTGTAGAAGTAACTGAGGAATGTTTTCAAAAAGACAAGTACTTTTATAAAAAAAAACTTTATTTTGAATCTTATTGATCATATGTCAAGTCTATATATACCATATAAATTGTTAAAAAAGATTTATCTTATATTGCCATAGAGTACGAAATATAGTTACGAAATAAAGAAAAATCACAATAAAATAGATTAAAAAATATTATTCGACAATGTAAACAATTATATCGATATAAAAATTATTTTAAAGTAGTTTAAAAGTCATAGAAATAAAAAAATTGAAAAAGGAAAATGGAACGCAGAAGTTTTTAGAATTCATCTATACCATTTTATCACAAAACTTTATTTTCTATTATCTAATTATATAATTATTTCCAAGATTTATAGAAATTAATTAAAACTAGTGTATGTATATTCCAAAAATTTTAATAATTTTGAGCGCGTAACCAAAATTGAAGGTCGTAACGACATACTCGATGCTTTAGCAAAGTTTTTTAATTTTGATCACAGTTAATTAAAATATGCTATAAAAACTTTCCCAATTTCAAATTTATAACGTATATATATATATGCTAGAAAGAAAATATAACACTTAAAATCAGCTAAACATCTATGAATTTCGGATTGATATGATTATGTTTCCAGATTTTACTCGAAAATGAAAAACAACAAATTAGTACGTATTTATAAAAAGTACAATTAATTTTCTAACTGATTCGTTAAAAATTTCTGATTATCGTAGTCGTCATATAATCACGGAAGAATCTAATCGTGATTTCAACATATCAGTCCTCACCCAGTCGCAACATCATCTCTCATCCTAATGGATTATTATCAATAATTCTCGGACTTTTCTTTCTTTCTCATTCCAGCATGTGTGACAATTGAATTGGCATTGCTTCAGCAAAGTACAGTAACCATCGCTTCTGCGCTGTGAAACGCTCTTCTCCCGCGTTATATCCCTTAAAGAGCTTCTCAATTCATCATAGGGTGCATAACGAAGGAGAAACTTTCCTCCGACGCTGCGAAGGGGTTATAATCTGCTCGCAGCAGCAGCAGCAGACAAGAGAGCGTCTCCTGCTTCTCTCCTTCGCTGCTCCTGCACTGCTGCTGCTTATTGATGTATGTTCCACCTCGCAGAGAACTGTTCTCGACTTGTGATGTACTCATTATGGTGTATACGAGCTTATGAAGCTGATCGTGGAGAAGGAAAAGATTTATATTGCGTTCGAGATCTGAATGGATTATATTTATCTCAATTCTCATGTATAATTCTCATTCATTAAAATATAATTCAAAAAGTAGAGGATACTGCAAATGTTATGGATAATTTTACGACTTCAGAATGCATTGTCTTTTATGTATATTTATAATGATTTAATCTTTGATGTCTTTTTAAGAATTCTGTGTAAAAGCACGATTAAAGTAAAAAATGAATGTTATTTACAATACAGTAAATCTCCCGAAATTTCCATTAAAGCTTTATTTATTTGTATGCAGCCATATATATCTAATACTTATTATAATTGTACGATCCTTAAAAAAGTGACGGCTGGATATTTTAAAGCATTTAAAGACGCGACCTAATTTGTTATGGATATCTACGTATAAAGCATAGTTGAAGAAAGTTTAAAGTATTGTTTTATAAATTAATATTTTGATCCAAATTTATGAAAGAATTATGTAGTTTCGCTTGAATAGATTCCTAAACTATAGTTATTTAGTGTATATTTCTTTCAGATTTTATGTATATTAAAGGATCTTATTTTATGCTAAATTTTGTTCTAATATTATTTTCTAACTTCAAAAATTAGACTGCGTCGTGTATAATGTTTTTTTTATGACACTAATATTTTATGAGAAAGATTATAAATAAAAAAATATAGGAATTGGAAGGTATTTTTTAATATTCAAGTATTTATTAGAGTTTAATGAATGGCCCACATGTAAAAATCGAGCGCACGAAGCGCGCATGAATTTTGCTATAGTATTAGATAAAAGTCAAACATCAATCATTGCATTTTAGTTATTAAACTCGTCAGCTTTGAAGCATGCAATATTGAAGTAATCAAGAAAAATTATTGTATTCCTTGAGTGAAAGTTTATAACTTCTATAAATTATTCGATAAAGTAAATATTATATCTGCTCTAAAACTAACAGTAGATAATGAATAATTTTGTGCTATATAATTAGATCTGGTTTAATATTGTATTATTTGTTTTAAAAATAATTTCCGCACGTACTCTATCAATGTTTATCTAATGATAATATCGTGAATGCATATCCACACACCTCCAAAATTAGAAAATATATTTCACGCTATGTTTCACACAAATAGTATAGCATCTATATTCCGTCAGTGATCTTATACAGACTTGATGTATTACCGACTGATTTTTTGGACTTATACAAAGCATAATATGGAATTATGAAGAAGCATAAAATATAATTAGGTGTAATATGGGATTGCCTTTATGGTGTATATACGTAATATAATGCTTTATAAAGGCTGATGAATTGTCGTCATTTGCTAATAATCTATATTAATTATTGTAGATATAATACATATAGTAGGAGTATAATGATTTTGATCATTCCGCAGTTAATATACCATTTGATACTGTCCACGAAGGCATGAATATGAGCATCAGGTTCATACATAGATATTCTAGTTTCAAAGTCATGCGGAAGTTCCGAATGAAATGTATAATTTACGAAAACCAGCAAAATTAGCTGCGCCGTAATACTCCGCTCAAAAAACGATCCCACAGTTACAGAAGATTCCGCAGAGTGGAGCTTTGAACGACTCGGAGCATGAGCGTAACTTTAAATTAAATAACGCAATATCACTCAAAATGACGGTCATATGGGGTCAGTGACAATAGCAGGAACATCTACTCGAGAACATACACACACACAGTATATGTGAATACGCAGTAGAATACATATATAGGGGACGGTGCCGGCGCGCAGGGGGGGAGGGGGGATTAGCTTCGCGCTTATAGCGAGAAAACAGACGACGCACTGTACACCCGCGCCCCCCGCGCGTCTGCGTAATCAGTTTAATTAACACGTTGATGTTCGCGCCGCCGGTATATAGCAGTCGACGCTGCTCGCCTGCACAAAGTGTGTGTGTGTGTGTATGCGTGTGCAGTTACGCGGACTCGGGCGCTGGATACGACGAAGATAATTGTAAACAGAGAGAGAGAGAGAGAGAGAGAGAGCGGCCCGTGCGTCAAAAGATAGGAAAAGAAGGAAAGTAACGAGAGGAGAGCAAGAGAGAGAGAGAAAGGTTCGAAGAGGTAAAAACACCGCGAGCTGCGCGTTATGTACGGCACGAGTAGAGAGGCGCAGTCCCATAACCTGGTTTCGTTTTATTTGCAAAATAAAGCGCCCATCCCCCTCTTTCTCTCTGTGCTCTCTTGAGAGTTCCTTGTTATGAGGTGAACACTTTACGGCGTGCGTTTTTTATTGACGAATGTTGAGCTCTTGAGATACACGACCCTGTAATCGGTTAAATTTAGTTTGAATGGTATGAACGAGGAATCGTTAACCGCAGAATGGAATGGCGTATATATACCGTGCAATGGAGTAAAAACACAGTTGCGTCTTAGTAGGTGATGATGCACTTAAATGACCTGACTATTCTTGCCGCGTTGGTTTAGTTGGCGGATATATTGCGTGCTTAATTAATTTCACTTACCCACAACGTTTGTTTAATATCGGTCTAAACAAAGTATTTAAATAAATGTACTTTTGAGAAATATTTGCATTATATATGGCTATATGAGATTATGCAGCGACGGTATAATAAGAATAATAATGTCTAATGCCAGATTTCAATTTGAATTCGAAATACATATATCATAAATTCAAAGTTGCTTGAATTTAGTTAGATCCAATTCTGGAACTTTCCTCTCGCCTCTCTTGCGCACTTGGAGCGACTCTGAGGCAGTAAACTAAAAAAGAACTCAACTATGTATATCGCAGTTGCCCAATTTCGATATTATATCGCCATGAATACAAAGTAAATTATAATTATTTACTTTGCCGCATAGAAAATTTCATCCATACTTTGTTTCCATACAGATCATACATATATGATTTGCGTATTAGTATACAACTTAATTGTTTACACTTCGTTTGTTATATTAATGACGATACGTTTTGTTTAATGTTTTGCAATGAAACAAATGCGAATTGATGAAATTCATCCTCTTACGGATTAATTTGAAATCAGCTTAATTTCGAACTGATGTTTAACGTAAATAAAGTTGCATTAAAATCAATAAGCAAGTTCATCCATAGATTATGAGCGAAATAAATAATTACCTGTGACCTCTAATCCTCTTAAATGCAGAATGACTCTACACGGAAATTAAATAGCAAATAGAATTATTAAATTTTGCTTTGAATGATAGAGCATTTGTTAATTATTAATTTTAAATTATATCTAATATTTTTAAACTATATTTATTATATATATGTAAACGAATGCCATTTTCAACGGGACATCAATTATTATTAGATTTTATTCGCCAGAAAATCATAATACGGATGATTTAAAAAAATAATGAATGCAAGTATATTGTTCAGCAAATGTGAGAGGTTTATTTTAAAACTTTCATGTGCATCTAAATAAATATAATAAATAAAGTGGATTGTAAAGTAACGGGATTGCACTCCATACTCTTGACAACACATGAAAACTAATGATAGTTCAAACTATGCATCGTACAATGATGACGAAGAGCTGTTTGTTTGTCCGCTTAAAGGTATGTGGGATTGTGATTAAAAGCATTCGTCACTTTATAACTCGTCGTCAATTGAAGGACCTAATCGATTTACGCACCGCGATAAAAAGTAAATTTTTTTCGGATCAAATTACTAAAGCGGATTACTCGTGTGATTTAAAGTGTGTGGACGGAAACACTCGTTTATTGGAATTTAAATCGCTATCAACTTTAATTTACATCATTTTGGTCAAAATAAATGCAAAAATTATAGCCCAACACCGACTAAATTAACGCATGTAAATTTGTCTGTTTTAATGGAAGTGGACGAAAGCGAATTTACTTAATTTTATTTGTATGAAACAAGTGTTAAATGCTGTCATGCGATAAAAATAATTAAACAAAATCGGTTCAGTAACTATACAAATAAATATGATTGAATTCAAATTCGTTTATAAAGTCGCTTGCGATTTAAACCTTTTATTATTTTTAAACCTAAATAGCTATTAATCATAATGAATAAAATTACCAAAATTCAAACTAACGGTTTAGTTTTGACTTATTATTCCATAAAAAACATAGGTATCACTTTGTACATCGGATACCCGAAAGATGATCTAATATTTCATTAACATAACTACAAACTCTTCCCAAGGATTTTCGCGCCGTAAATTTTCCCTCGCTTAAGCTCATTGAAAAAGAACAGCAGCCACAAATTATACTCCCGAAAACTTGCTAAATTCCTATCACCGCGAACTGCAGGCCTGCGTTATACATACACACACACATAGAGTCGGCGGCCTTCGCGCCCATAAACTTGTATCGTGAGCAGAGCTCGGCAACAAAAGGTATATAGCCGCAATATGATACATTACCCAAATTGTCCGCGAGGGCAGCGCCAACGAGGCTCAGGAGCAGGATAATCGCCAACATGGTGTCGCCTATCCGCCGCTGCAACCGTATAGATCACACCGTTCGAACTCTTTCACCGCGGGAATCAACCACTCGAATCATTCATATCGCCCCCTTATGCACTTTTTCCTTCTCTTTCACTTACGGCACCAAAATAAAAAAAAAACTGTTAAATCCTTTTTTTTTTGTTTTCGTTTTATCAAAAGGAGGAAAGCTCGTTAATGAGTCCGATTGCGCGCGTTAATTGAAACGTCGACTTTCGATTTCTGAGGTTTATACGCCACACAAAATCCTCCCAATTTCGCTGCGACGCCACAAACTGACGGGGTTGGCTTAGTCCGTAGAGATAATCCCTCTGGCAGGCTTCAAATCGTCGTCGTCGTCGTCAATCTCATAAAGTTTCTCTCCTCGTCTCCCAGCGGAGAGTAAATCTGCGACTCTTCGATGTCACCTTCCCCAGACACTCTTTTCCCACCACCAATTTTTCTCCCACTCCCCCCGCGGAACTTTACATTATACACGCGCTCGCAGAAAGTATCGATCTCTCCGCCTTTCTTCTCTCTTCCTCACCAGCACGCACACCCACACACACACACAAAACACGCACTTGACAATCAAATCCAAAATTGACCGCTTCACACAAACACCGTCGACTCGGCGTATCTTCGATCGACGTCCATCACTTTCATTATCGTCAAATATTTCTCATCCGTACCCATCCAACGGTCGGGATCGAACTCACTGTACGCGCAAGAATAACACCAAAGGCAAACACAACAAGCGTATCGATCGTCGCACACGCGCGCTAATAGTATTTGCTCCTGGGATGAAACGCGCTGCACCCGCGAATTCCTTCTCGGAGAGGACAAAATGTACACACGAGAGAGGGGAAAACACACCAGCGCAGAGAGACACCCCTCACTGAAACACGCGCGTGTCCACCCTAGAAAATGGTAGTTAAAAAGATAAAAAGAGAGCCGCACTGGGTGGCCAATAAAAGTCAGTTTGCCGCGACCAACAACTTGGACGATACCTATACACACGTATATACGCGTATAAGCGACGAAAATCGGATTTTCGCCAAATGCCCAACACACACACACACACACACAGAGAGAGCAGAGTCGAAAGATTCGTCGAAACGATTTCGAATTCGCGCCAAGCGTGTAGCGGTTCGTGCGGAGGGGATAGGGATCCCCACAGGCTACCGTCGTCGTGAAATCCACCAAACAGCCAGCATAAACGTTAAAACGATTTGCAGCGGCAGTGGGAGGGAAGCTGATGCTGCTGCTGCTGTTGCTGGTGGTGGTGGTGGTGGTGGTGCTGCTGTTGCTGGAACTGCAACAGTGCGACAGCGATCGTTTGGTTATCCGGACAGTGCCGATCGATTATTCAAATGCACTTCTCTGGCGGGGCTTGTTTCCGGTGGGCTGCCTCTCCGATATACGCGCACGCGAGCACGCGTACACGCACACACACACACACAAACGGCCACGAAAATAACTGTTCGTCCTCGGGAATCGCGGCTCGTAAACTAGCCGCCGCCGCCGCTGCTGCTGCTTCGTCGTTGCATCCGCACACGACACGAGAGATCGGATTAATCCGATCGCCACTGCTGCACACTCCCGATATATGTATATACACCCACACGGACACACACACGCGCACGTGCAGCACCGAAATGGGGTTTATACGTCTCTCTCTCTCTCTCTATATGACTGAAGTTCCGATGATTCGAATCTCGCGATACAGCGAATCGGCCGCGAAATTTCAAATCCCCGATCGAACGCTAAAACACGTTGAGCAGATCTACGACGCCCCTTGTCTTCCAGTCACACACTCGGTGCAGTCGAGGCGATTTTCTGGATCATTAGGCACTAGCCAAGGGCCAAATTATCCTTGCTGATAATCCTTCGACCCAATCAAGATCAAGTGTGAGGGACACTCGATTCCTTTCGACCGACACTCTCTAAAATCACCACAGAATAAAATTTTTTTATTCTTTTTTTTTACATCAATTGCTCCATAATAAAACGCCACTATACTTGTACGAGAAAATGAGTGGCGCAAGAGCAACAATAACAAGAACGAGAAAAACGTCCAGTGCAGTGGAGGACGTGCAGTGCGTCTCTCTCTCTCTCACTCTCTCTCACTCTCCCGTAGTTGACGTTACGGCGGTCGGCGCGCGACTGACTGGCTCGTATACGCGCGCCACAGAGATTCGAAAGCCGCCGAGCCGTGACGTCACGCAGTAGCGCGCGCGCCCACCGACCAATCGCTCTCTCTCTCTCTCTCTCTCTCTCTCTCTCTCTCTCTCACTCTCTTCCTCCTCCTCTTTCTCTCTCCTGCAGCTCTTGGGCGCCGCTGACTTTATCTTCGTCCGTGTGTGTTATGTATATAGATATATGTCGCATATGGGCTACCCTTTACCCTTGCGCTGCAGCCGTTCGGTGCTGTTTCGTTTCGCGAGAACTCCAAAGTGGACGGCAGGCGCGTGCGGTGTTGATACAAAAACACATGTGCCATGTGCGGGGGGATGTACCAGGCTACTGCAGTGGAGATTCTTATATTGCCATGATGCGGAGAATATTGAAAGTTTTCTCGCCTGCGTTGGGGATATATATTTAATTCTAGGTTATAACGATTCGATAAAGGGCTCAGTCAGTATATTACGATATTGAGCGATATACCGCTGTTAACCGATGAATTATGAATGTATCGTGGAATAATAGTTCGGGCCGGTAGATTTTCTTACTATAATGGACGGTGACAAAAGTCATCGCCAAAACTGTTATACTAAACGCGACATTGAAATTGGATGCAATATCAAATTCTGGAATGGTGTTAATACCGTTTTAAGGTTAACACCGAATGTAATGGGATTTAGTACAGTACTTTGGCTGAAACCTTCCAGTATAGTGGAGTATACGGCCAAAGGACACACTGCCACGGGCTCTACATGTATATGCAATAATAGTGGAATCAAATATTTTACCCAAAATTCACTTCGCATATTATACGAAATTCTGAGGTCGCTGCAATGATACTTCGAATAAAATATGCGTATAAGCGGAAAAGCTTCGAGAATTATTGAGCTTAGAAATACTGTGAAGAGTAATACTCCAGTTTTTAAATGTAAGTATAGAAGTCTTGAACTGTCAAAATAATTAATTTGAAACTTTTAATTTATCATCTTTTTTTTTAACTTTGCTTAATATTGTGCTTTAAAAATTAAAAATCATATACATTTTCTATATTATATAAATTTAGTTGCACTTTCTTAATTTAAGAGTATCTGTTCATAATTTTTCAAAATCATTGTTTGACGTTGGACTTGTAAATCTTTGGAAATTTTTAAATAAATTTAATGACATTGGATATGTAAATTTTATTTATGAGCCATCATTACTGATATGGGAAGAGTCGTATTGGATTTTGGAATTTGATAACATTTTAAATGTTTTCTTATTCATTCTCTGATCTTATTACATTCATTATTATGTTGAATTCCATCTCATGAAAATAAAGTTTATTATATTAGGTAATTTACAACGTTATCGTGTGGACGGAAGCATCGAAGGATGGTGGGCGGATGTTTGCAACATAGCGGACGTGCAAAAAAAATATTCTAATTATGGTGAGATTGAGATTTGTCATTTAAAATGTTAATTATAAAGTGTTAGGCCGAACGGAAGTTTCTTAATATATATAAGAAGGTGTCTAGAAGATATATAAGAAGATTTTAATACTCCGTAAATAATGAAATTTATTGCTTTTAAAAGCTATGCACATTGTTGTAAGTAATGTATATTTATATTCACATTCGATATTAATTTTTAAGTAATTTTGGAAGTTCTTATTGCAGTCTATTCTTCATGAAAATAATTCATGATCAAACGAACTTGCCTGAAGTGAAGTTCGATCAGAATTATACAAGATCCTTGTTTGAGTGATATTGGAACTAATAAATATGCATCTTTTAAGTCTAATGTGCACAAAAAATCATTTTGATTTAATATTTTACACGCTTCTCTTACATCTTCCATTTAAAATGGTCTGTCGAAATAAATTCATTTAATTTCTTAAGATTAAGAATAAATCTATTTGAACCATTCGGTTTTTTGGCTAAAAAATCAGAAGAAATAAATTGATTTTATCCTCTGATTTAGATGATGAACTACACCGTCTTTTCCCCATTACTTAAAGTATATAAATAATTTTTTTGAATAAAAATTCAAACTTTAAAAATACTATGTCTCTCTTTTTACGTGTGGTCTCGTCAACATGATAAAACGATATGAAGATATGTCATGAAGTAGCGACGAAGGAGGCTAGTAGTTTCGATTTTGTTTCTCTAAAACATTCGTGGTCAAGTCACCGAATTCACGGTACAATTAAAATAGATAAAAACATGATGTAAACATGTTTTATAAAATATGTTTAGATATTATAGCATGCAAATCCACATTGTTATTCGATATTCATAATTGTTCAAGTATCGCGCTCGAAGTAAATAAAGTATATACACATCGTGCATATATTAATAAAGAAATCATTATTTTTTATAAAATAAAACCGAACATAGATAGAAAAAGAAAAGCAAATCGATCGTGCAGTATATCTATTTCATTAAAAGTATAATGATTATACAAAGAAAATTCAAATAGTGAACATAACGTCGAATTAGCAAATTTCCAACAAAACTATATTTAATCATTATAACTTAATATAACTAATTATTTGCGTTAGAACAAACTTACGCCTATTTCTGAAAAGAACTATACCGATTAACACTAGAATTATCATTCGCCTAGCTTCCTCGAAAATATACATCTGCTCGAAATCGCGCAAAAGAATTCAAGTCCCCTCGGAACTCTACCTCCACAGCAGCAGAGACTATCATTATCCGCCCTGTAAAAAGAGTCAAATAAAGTAAATGAAACTCCTGTCGGCACGTAAGCTGCAGCCTCCGTGTCCTCCCCAGCCGGTGCAGAGGCATGCAGCAGCAGCAGCATCGGCGCGCGCGTGGCGTCTCTCCTCACCTCCTTGTTTTATTCTCTTTTCCATCGAGAGGAAGCGAGAGATGCTCAGGCACAGAGAAGCAGCTTGAAAGAGAGAGAGAAGCTATACGACACTAGCGCGAAACACGTGTAATGGCGGTTCTCGCGAAGAGTAGCTGTGTATAAGTGAGTCGAGAGAGATTCCCTTGCCTCTGTATACCTGATAAGCATTGGCTGCTGTGTGCGTGTACTACTGCATAATATAAGAGCTACCGCGGCGGTGGAGGCGGCGACAACGATCGTGACGGCGTTTTCTGAACAGTGCGTGGGCGAATGTGTACAAACTCTATATATCCAGCGAGTAAATTCTCGGGGTTATATGTGTGTGTGGATAAGTATGGGAGAGAGAAAGAGAAAGAGAGCCTTCGTTTTTTACTCGCCGTCTTTTACGAGCGCCGAATTGCAGATGCGAGGGATTGGTGACTGAGAGCTGCCAAGCGCCTTAATGCGCAGCGTGCATTGATGGACGATGAGCTGATTTTATAATACCTTCTCCGATACCTTTCTCTTTTTTTTTGTTGTCGGTACTGCTTTTTACATACGCCGAGAAAGGAGCAAACTTTTATCTTATAATATACTATAGTGGAAGAGGGATATTTTTGCTTGAATTGTTCAGACGTTCAGTTTTATCAAAAAAATATCAAAATGAATTGAGAAATATGTTAAAACTTTAACACTAATAAATTTACTTAAAGCATTATACAAGCTTAACTTTGCGCTCGAGTATATATACCCGAAGCTTTAAATTTTACCCAAAGATTTCTCACGCGGTTCGAATGTCAGGACGTCCCTCAAACAATTTGACATTAGCGATCAACACGTGTCTTTTACAACTGCATCTCGACGACTTTTGCCGATTTTTACGATCGGTCGACTCAGCATTTGCCAGCCATAGGTACTGGTCACCCATACACGTACCAGATGTGTCCTCCAGTCATAAAACTTTCAAGGGTAAGGTGCGGTCCCACATCTGGTAGAAGAGCCACCGCACCTCTCCCTCCCCCCCACCCCCTTTCAACGCGCAGTCAAGCGCATATACATATATACCTGGGTAACTCCGCTTCTGTTGACCGAAGGCCACCAGTTGCCAATTATATACTGCAGTACTAATTCACACAATAAGGTTGACACGTGGGATGTTTTGTCGTCTGCAGAATGTTCAAGTGGTTGAGCGATGCGAGTGGAACTTTCGAGAAAAACCCCTTGCTGTTATAGAGAGCCTATGTATAAGCTTCTTATAGGATTTGAGAATTTATAATGTTGTGCAGTAGGAGAAATGAACTATACTTGAAATAATAATGTTTTTTACAAATTGGATCAATAGTATTACAGAAAATCGATAAAATTGTCTTTTAAAACTAAAGAGAAAAATAATTAAAAATTCTACCGAAGCAATGGAAGCGCCAGCAGACAACAAACGAATGCCAGCTATTCGTAAGTCTATAAGAGACGCGAAGCTCGCGCAGACGTATCACAAGATGTGTGTGCACGCGCTCGACACTCGCGTTTGATAAACATCAAAAGCCACGCTTGCACACGTCTGCAGTGGCTGTGCGATCCTGACCCTAAGTCGGCGTCGCGTCGCGACTTTAAAATACCTCGCGGCCACGTGCGCGTTAAAGCCCCCTCCGAACACAGTGCTGCACAAAAACAAGGCCGATAAACTGAAAAAAGAAAAAGAAAGAAAGGAAGAGGACCAAGACGCAGCGGCTGTCTCGTGTAGAAAGCGTCTGCTGCTGTACAGAAATGGCCCGCCGGTGACGAGTTTCCCCTCCGCGCACTTCGAGCTAAATATAAACGTCGGAAACGCGCGCAAGCGCAGCGACGCGAGTTCGTCTGGAGCACGCATATATATATATATACATTGGAAGCAGTCGCGCGCTCTTTCGTAATTTTTTACCTTGCACCAAGAGAGAGAGAGAGAGAGAAGAATGCGGGAGAGACAATCCTGACATATTTTACGCTCCTTTAGCTCGTGTGCGCGTGCCACGATATATTTCAGCGCAGCGAGGAATGAAAATGGCGCGCGCGTTGTGCGGCTGTTTTTTTCTTTTACTTTCGCAGCTCCTTTTGCAGGCTTTGCACCGGGAATTTTTATCAGATTTTTCGAGTCTGCCCGGTTATATACTTATATATTGAAGAATAAAAGGAGCAGGTGGTGGAGGTTCGATTGGTATGTAGTGATTTTTCGTACGAAATTATGATGTATTAAACTATTATGATTTCGCGACATAATGCGTTCTATTATGTAGGATTTGCGAAATTCGTCTTTTGCATATATTAAACAATTTATTAGCTTACGGTGCATTTTCGTTTATTATCCCAAAGTTAAGAAATTTTACGCAATAAAAAAAACTAATATCTATCGATATCCTGCGCGATCGAGTCGTCGAGAAATTTTTAAAATATATAGCGGGTACGCGTATGAAAAAGTTCGAAATAAGGGAAAAAAAGAACTCAACCTTATGTCAGGTCTCGCAGAAAAGTACACAGTGTGTCCCGCTACGGATACATACGAGGATAAACTGTGTAATCTGTACAAGACATATAGGTAACGTATCACAAAACTTTTTCTTACGAAAGAAAAGAGAGAGAAAGAGAGAGCGATATACTCTTCTTTTTTTTTGCTTATTGTGAACGGGAGGCTGCTTGTGTTTGCTTGCACAGTTGCGTTGCAATGAAGTATCCGGATGTTGGTAAAAAAAATCATAAAAGCTGAACGGAACGGAAAACTTGTCGTAATGCTTAATTCAGAGATGATGTACTTATATCGTATCCCATAAAAGAGCCTTGAGAAAAGCCTGATTATTAATTGTTTATTTAACCGAATTTCATTAGTGTATACATTGTAGGCACATTTGTAATGTAAGAAATTTATTTCCGTATAATGTGAATAAAGGAAGTTACTTTAATTGTAATATCTAAGAAATGTGAATTAATATTATCTATCTATCTATAAAATAAAAAATGGATTGACGTAATAATAAAAGTCAAGCCTTGAGTAAAGGTATTTCTATTATATAAGATGAGTTTTTCAGTGTCGGCCACCTATCGCTTCATTTGAAAGGTTTATAAAAAATATCACGAAAATAACTGGCAAATCAAATGCAGTCTAAATTCTTTTCAAGTTAATAAACTTTATGTTAAAAATTCTATATTTATATAATGCTTATTTTTAAAAATATATTTTGATACAAAAAGACAGTAATCGACCGGTTACAGGTAGAAGTCGACCGACCGGATCGCCAGTAGTCGACCGAACCTTTCAATACCTAATTTGAGGTTTCCTTTTTGTTTACATTAAATTACACATAACGAAAATAAAATGGAATTGTTATTGAAAAAAATTAGATACGATGTTAAAATGAATTCAATTGACTTAAGAATAATTAGTGTGAAATTTCCAAATTCTATCGGGTGAATGACAACTAAATCTCCGCCTCAAAAGAACGGTCCAGTGACCGACATCCCTTTCATAGTAGAAACGAATGGCTTTTATTTCTGTTTTTTAATATAAAATAAATATTTAACCTATTTTTAAGTTAAAAAAAAAGTAAATTTTAATTTATGTTCTTATTTACATTGGCGGTTAATTTGGCTGGGCATTATGATAAATCGTCGTAAATAAAATATTATAGATAACCAATTATACGGAAAAGCTTATCAACCCGTATGTGTTAGATTTTCTGCAATAAATATATTTTTTATCTGCAGTGTTTCTGTTAAGTAACATGTTAATAATAGTGCACGAAATAGTGCAATACTTACGACTCAATGCATATACACCATGCAAAACAAAGCAAGTGTGAGTAATTTTTTAGCGATAATTTATTCGTCAGCCGAGGTTAGAAAAAATTCTATTATTTATATTGAAATTTAACAAACCAAATATATTTTTTTCACAATAATACCCAACACTTCGATTTATTGAAGAACGACCTTAATACCTGATTTACGATTCAATTATATCTAGGAATATTAATTAATAAAAAGACCTACAGTAATTGGTTGTGTCGTCAGCTTAAGGAGAAAGAAACTCGCTCCTTCACCCTGCTTTACTAAAGCTTATACGCTCCTTTGATTCGACATTCTTCTATTTGAATTATACTGCACAGACGCATAAGCCGCTTCATAAAAGTTGATGCGCCCTTCCATTTCGCCGGATCAATGTATAAGACTACTATTGTATGAGCAAATTCCTTGTTATAAACTACTTTTCCACTATCGTCAGACGATAGTGCAGCGGCGGTATAAAGGCAGAGGAAAAAGGGATATAGAGTAAGAGAGAGAGAGAGAGAGAGACGCAGAGAGCGAAAAAACGCGGTAGAGTTTCCCATTGTATTGTGCCCATTCTCTCTCTCTCTCTCTCTCTCTCGACTTTACGTTGAAAAGCTATAGCTTTAAGATCCTCTTACTTTGACTCTTGAGTGTTGAATAACATTAATGCGATTAAATGCGCGGAAATTTAAGAAAGGCCAATAAATGGAGAGAATATATTTTTCTTCAATTGTACGGAGTGGGGACACCGGGAGGCACGAGAATTTGCTCATGCAAATGAGATGTACACCGAGACTTTAACTGGCGGCGATGACAAGGCGGAAGAAATTACGTTTGTGAGCGAGGCAAATCTAGGCCACGCATGCGCTTCTTAAATATTCCCATTGCTATCCGTTAATGCATGTGCTCTGTTTCGAATGGATTATGGGATTATTAGCGCATTACTGAAGAATTTTTTCTGTAAGACACATTAACAGAACTTATTATGTTCAGCTTTTATCATTTCTAAACGTATAGTGTGCATTTGCTAATGTCGTTTCCCCTTATTAAAAAGTGATTACCGGAAGAAGTGGAGCCAAAATAAAACCAATACAATTGATTGTTCAATTTATGCGCAAAATACGAATGAGTTTAAAATTTGAAATTAAGTATAAAAATATTGTATCAATATGAATTTATCATTATTGGTAAATAAATTATTATTGATAATTAACTATAGTAATTATTTATAAAATTTCTAACCTCAAAATTTAGTACTTTTGATCGTTAACATTTATTTACTAAAAAATGATATAATACAGTAATCAATTAAGTACCTAAGTACACTTAAAATGTTTTGATAATAATGTAAGGTGCGCGCAGAGCGCATGGATACCTAGTTATACCTAGTACTTAAAAAAAAA
The DNA here is from genome assembly GCA_900490025.1 of Megastigmus dorsalis. Lineage (NCBI taxonomy): Eukaryota > Metazoa > Arthropoda > Insecta > Hymenoptera > Megastigmidae > Megastigmus > Megastigmus dorsalis. The sequence goes on along the minus strand of UELU01145683.1, from coordinate 3,181 downwards.
GCATTATAAAGCTTTAATGATTTAGTATACATTATTATGCAAATATGGACGTGGAATAATGAATTATTTAAAAAAAAACATATGCTGATCTCTATCGGTTGATAAAGTTTTTTTAAATTTTAAATCCCTTATTTATATTTGCTTCTGCAATGTTCATAGATTTGTTTCTATACGTTGGGTGGATTTCCCGCTTACGCTACAACTACATAAAAAGGGAAGAAAAGAGAGAGTTCAGCAAGAGGATACAGTATAACCGCTCCCTTTTCCAAGAAATCTCTAGCTACCTTGAAAAACAATTTTTCTCGGCGCGTACTATTCATGATAAAAATGAAACAGAAAAAAGTTGAGCAAGTACTTGTGACGGACTCAGTCTGCCAACCCCTTTTAATGTTCCGCGTCTCAAACTGGACGAGGCACGCGATTCTTTTCATCTGATATATGTAGAAAAGAGAAGTGAATGGAACAGTTTTGTACAAAGTCAGATTGAATAAGTGTAATATACCATTTGATTAAATTCATAAAGTAAACAATGTAAATTGTGATAAAATATTGGTTATTAGTAAATCTGCTCAACAGATTGGTCTGTAACAAACAAAAGATTGTGTATTATGTATATATGCTGCATAAAACACATAAAATATCAGTAATTTACGACACTTGTTAATACTCAAATTGTATCACTTACTCACTGCAATTACAGATTTGAATTTTATATTTTTATGCAAATGTTATTACAGTTTACTTCAACTAAATTTACTTAACATTATTATTATACGTTGAGTTGTAAGTAACCTGTAAAATTTTAATTAGCTTGAACTCACAGAAAAGGGAAAGAAAATTTAGTAAACATAGGTAATATTGGGCGACTCTTCACATCATCGGTTTTCATATCTCTTTTATGGACCTTGTAAAGCTAGTGCAAGTACACAAAAGATATTCTCTAAAGTTTAATTTATCAAAGTTACGGTGCATTCGCCTCTTGAGAACGAAAACTTTGGTTTACTGAAACTTTTGTTGAGTTCGGTCGTTATTTGGATAAGAAACTGCATTATTCAATGTAATGAGCAATAAGAGATGTGATCCGTTGTAATGAAATATTCGTTGACCCTGAAACGACTACCAACCAGTAACTTTCCAACTCTGCGAATCTTGAGAAATCAAATCTGTAGGAAGGTTTCATTTCTTATGAAAAATTCTCATCCTTTGGTTTTACCGCGAAAAGAAGTAAATATTAGACATCACGTACTAATATTAGCATAAGATATTTAACTTGTGAAAGTCGAGGCATTCGTACCTGTTTACTTAATGGAAAATGATCAGTAAGTCGACGCGAAATAAAGTTCCACATGACTAAAGTTTTATTTGTTGAATCAAAAATTCTTTACTACTTATTTCAACCGATTATTTGCACAACAAAATAATTAGTCGACTGGCATTTATTAAAATAGTTTGGTTGAGACAACTGCGCATTTAACTGGGTTCTACTGGGTGAAAATCTGTTAAAAAATGTATTTTCAGCAACTTTGTGTCTAATAACGCCCTGAAGCACGGGCGACTTTAAAAGCGGCCTCCGCGAAAATCAATTCCTAAAGTTCGCGGACGATTGAGCAAATCCACTTTGTCGCTTTCTCGCTTCAAGGTCGCAGCCTACATGGCCCAGAATACATCAGGCACGCATCCCTCGAATGGGCTTTTTGGGCATCTATACCTCGTATACGTACGTTTGAAAATTTTTTGCCCCTTTTATATGCTGTATACGTTATACGCGCGCACGCCTCAGTTCTTGTCGTTAACCCGCAAAGTCCCGGCGCGGATCATTGACCTTAAAAAAATACAATCACATTTTTTATGTGTCCTCACATACACATATACACACACACACACATATACATACCTCTTGATTCGATTACAAGCTGGTTGAGTGTGTGTGTGTGTACTTATTTGGCATGTATATGCCGAGAGAAAAATCACTGCTTAAAAGAGAGGATGCGCCCGAACGACCCTATGAATACTAAATTTATTGCGATGTCAAATGCATAAGGTTTTTGCCTGTGTGCTCGTGTCTCTTTTCTCATGTAAAACAATGTTGTATACCAATTGGTTAGCGATACCCGTAATGTCAAAGAAAATTTTAGTATTTCTAAATTTGTAGAGAGCGAGGTTTTTTTTATAACAGTTGCATGCAAGTAGAAGAGTTTGAGGAGTTTCTTACCTGTTTGCAATACGTGAATATATTACAAAGACTACCACCAGTATATGGGTCATTTATAGAAAATATTAATGTATGTATACGTATCATGTATGGGAAATATATATCCACAGTATCAGAGTAATACTTGTACACTGAGAAAAGTGTTACACTAAGATTTATTATAAGTTATAGAAAAATTGCTATAATGTTTAGTAATGGTGAGACTTACTTTCTTTATAGCGATTTTTATTACAAACGTATCAATTATTAACACGTTCTTTATAATTTTTGTAACTGCTAATTATTGAAGTTATTACAGTAGATGATAAAAATTACTATATTACATATCAAAAATTACTTCAAATAATATTTAATACAAATTTTATCAATTTTTATTTGAGCACAATATAATTTTTATTATGTAACATAGTAAAAATTATTACAAACGTATCAAAAAGTGTCATTTTTAAAAATAACCATCTCAACGTAAGAAGTTTTACTACACAACATAGTAAAAAGTATTTTCTATTTTGACATTTGGTTAGGCTAGGATCCTCTGATCGCGCAAAAAAAATCACTGAACACGTGATGTTTGCATATCGATGTTTTTGTTTCGCTGTTACGATAGATTGCAAAAAAGTATATAATGACAATATTTGAGGAGATATTTTATTATTAGAGAATTATGTACTAGCACAGAAAGCGCAGTCAAAAGTATTCTTCACGAAAATCTTTCCTAACCTCACTTTTCAATTTGACGTCTCGTTCCTCCAAACATCGCGAAAGCGGCTAGTTCATTCGTCCACGTGTAGGTGGCCGGTCTATTATTTTGCTCTACGCAAGTGTCAAGATTCGTGGTCGATTAGTATATAAGAACGATTTGATGAATACTGAGCATGAGAATATTTGCGTACGAAAAGCGTTTTGCATTGTGTTTATTATACTTAAAGCGTTAATGTGATTTTATATGCGAGTTATATTATATAATAT
>UELU01145682.1:257976-299451 GCA_900490025.1 Megastigmus dorsalis | reverse complement strand
ATGATAATTATCATTAACCCAAAAAAAAATTTGTTTTCTTAGTCTCGTGCAATTTGGTTATTTAAACTCAGAGTTATATTATTTTCAGTTTTAGACGATATCACATCATGAATACTTTTAACAGTACATATTTAAAAATATATATAAAAATTTATTATGGAATAAAAATATAAGCCATTTCTGCTTAGGTAGTTCCCATTACTCCGCTCTACTCTATACGGATTTTTATTTTGCTAAAGTAAGGGTTTATTTTAAATTAGTATAATAATCCTTCAGTAAATACCTCAAAACTTACATTAATCCTTTAAAGTAAATATATAGTTAGCATAATGGAATGCACAATAATGATACAATATTGAGAATTTTTGTCGTTGTAAATTATAAGTTATTAATGCAAACCATTTAATTTAAAAACAAACCATTGATTATACGTAATCGGACTCTGAAATTAATAAATAATTAAAAACTAGTTTAACTGTACCTTTTTCTTCTAATTACATATACGGATGTTGGCGACACGCTCGAGTGTCTCTTTAATTTTCTCAAAAATAAAATCTATGTACCCGCATTTAAGAGGGTCATGCACATTTTCTCAAGAACCGCTTCAGCGTAATTTGTTTGGTAAATTCTACATCACCGTTGCTATAATTTTGTATTTCTCATACTATGTATGTCTGAATGAATTTAACAGACACCGTTAGATATGTCCATTGCAATAATACGCTTCGATAGTTTCACAAAAACGAGCTTGTATAGAAGAAAAAAGGCTCAAAATTCAAATAGTACGTGGTACAAGCAAAAATTCGAACATATATACGTAGGAACAGTAGAAAAGTATGTGTGAGTCCGAGCCGTTGATTGAAATATAACCTTGGCTTTAATTGCCTTCGAGAAATTTTACGGGCAATTAGCACATTTAAAACATTAAAGTGCCCAAGCGAATTGCTATAGAAACCAGTTTTGTTTAGCAGGAAATTACAGTTAGTTTTTTGCCCGCGAAAATTTTAATACACGAAGAAAAACACGAGACTCAAATTATATTTCCAACTGTGTGTATGTGTGTCTATATGTACTCGCGGTATGCGGAGGTTATAATAGGTGGTATTTCGACCGTTTCAAACATTTAGAATGGCAAAAGTTCCTATAAACTGTATTATGAAATTACACGGTTCGCAAAAACATTTTCGCTGTAACACTAGGACCGCGCGGAAAGTGTACTTTTGCATGCGCCCCTGAAAATAAAAAATGCTCGGTTATGCAAAGAATAAATATTCGGAGCGATTGTTTCGCTGAAATGGAAGTAATTTCGGAGAAGGAATATGCACGAATTAATTCGTTTCACCCAAGTATTTAATGAGGCACGACATTATAAATAAAATATTTGAATAAGAAACTTTTACGATGCGTTTTGATTACCAACGAGTACATGCCATTTGATTTTTGCATATTTCATATATATTCTAGTATTCAAAAAGCAAAAGTTTCAGCATCATATTTTTAAATATATATATATATATATATATATATACTGTGCCGGAGTGTGAAAAAAAGATATTTTTCCAAGTATCCTCGATATTACTCGAAAAACTTTCTTGTTCCAAAGATATCCATTTGCACTCTTACGTTACGTGCGCAAAAACTTAACATCCTCACTCTGCGAATGTCGAAGGTATATACCTGAATGCATTCGAAATAACATTTAAATATATATTATTATTTTGTTACATTGTATTTCGCCTGTAAGTGCATGTTACAGCGCGTGCACACACACACACACACACACACACACACACACTTGCACAGACTCGGGGAATCATTTAAATCGATTTTCTTCAGCCACTTCTTGCTTATTATACTTTATTGTTGCATTCATCTGTTTCATTGTACGCAATGCACATATTTTATTCGGACATGAATAAACTTCTTACTCCTTTGGAATATATTTGTATTTTAATGCGCCCCGTGAACCTCTTAGCGCATATATTTAGGCCTACCCCAGCCCTTTATTCTTCCCGACTATTTAAATCCTTTTTCTGTTCGCGCTAAATTCCCGCTCGCTTAAGTATATCAACAATTGTTCGAAGCACACTCTTTTCGCTTGACCGTCAGCTACGCGGTCTCTTCGCGTTCCATAATCTTGGAAAATTAGAGATCTCGATGCACCGTTAATATAACCCTTTTTCCAAATTACAATGAAACGGTTACGGTATATTTTCTAGTGACCGTTTTCTTCTTCCTGGACGAATCGCGCGCGATCCTGTGCGTAGCTGCTGCGGCCCCGCGAGTGCTTTTATCGATTATATACAACTGAATTTATACGAGCGAAATCTTTATTACATGTACAATAGAGCGAAAATGCTAAAAGCCGAGGGAAATTTGATTTCATTCAATTTAATGACTTATTCATGCAGTGAGATTCTCTCCGATATTGCTGGAAATTCGCTCTTTTTTTCTCTCTTTCGATCTCTCTCTCTCTCTCTCTCTCTCTCTCTCTTTCACGTTTTCTTTCTCTCTCTCTCGTTTTCTTTTATTGTTATAGCTGAATGTTTGAGTCACGAGAAAAATAGAATGGTTTTATGAGCTGGGGAGGGAGGGCTCGACATCGCGAATGTAAGTTTTGCATTCGCGATAAAGTTTCGAATTTCGCGAACTTGGAATTGTAATATTTAAATTTGTTCATTTCGACTTTACGAGCCTTGCATTAGCGACGTATTGTGTTCGAGGCGTTATCAAGTTCATAAAGTCCAAAGTTTTAGCCGAGCGACGAAACGATTGGACTAAAAATACCGAATACCGTTATTGTTATTAGAGATACGTGTATTATACTTTTACATGTATTTAATGTCTTGAATATTTATAAATTATTGCATATATTTGTATGCTAGAAAGTTTCCTTGGTCATTAAAATTAATTGCTTGAATTCTTGTACTTGCCGTGTAATTACATATATGTATGGTCGCGAAGAAAATTGCACTCGAACATATTCCGTTACATAAATATATCTAATGTAATTATAGAATAATATTTTTTTCTTCTCCGCCACGTAGGAACGGATGATGTTAGTATTTGCAAAGACAAACACAATATTGTATGTATTACATTTGCAAGTTATACAGTCTATAGAGGCTGTGCGAAGTCTCTTCCCTCTCTTCCCTCTTTCCCCTCACCCAGCATAGTCAAGTTTATAATTCAATCTCAACTCTCGAGTAACTTGTGATTTTGGTTCATCTCTGCAAATTATTACCATCTTCACTTAATCCTTCCCTTACTGTGCAAGGTTCGATAAGGCCTTAGAAGACTTAAAAGTTTTATCTACGGCTATATCTTGTCAGCCTAAAAAGCTTTGCATTAGTAGATTAGATTAGATTTTTAATTGCGGCAATTCTGGAAAAGCCTCGATGATTTCTACAAATCAATGGCTTTTGTATTAATTTCGCTTCGATACGAACGCCACGGTTACTGCCGAAATAATCACGAATTTGCAATGCTTAATACTTTTGACAAGACACTCACATTTTTTTTCAGCATTTTATTTCAAGTATACGTATAGAATCTAAAGTCGAATTATAATATTCGAATCTACCGTTTGTACATAAGTTTTATATGCGGGAGCACAAGAATAGTTCTAGTCACGCAGTTATAGGGTCTCGTATTCCACTATAAAACTTTAGCAATATACCCTAGCCATCAAGAATTCCTTCAATATTCAAGCCATTAATGGAAAACTACTTTTTTACGATAGCCGCATACATAAAAGTACTTTCAGTTTTTGCATTTTGTATTTAACTTTTAATGTATATTCCATTTAAATTCCAACTTGCAAAGCCTTTTCTCATCAGTCGTTTCAAACGTATTGAGTTTCACCGGATGTCAATGCAATTCAAAACGGTAGAGCTGTTTATTAAAATACGGCGTAACTATTGTAAATCCTTTTGAATAATACATTACCAATTATATTAAATATTTAAATATAAGTGTCCCAAACTTTTTCACTATTCTATTCACCTAGGTAAAAATATATTTCTATACAAAAATATATGTCCTGTCCATTTATTTACTCCTTGTAAATCGACAGGAATTTGTGGAATACTTTGCAATTTGTCTCGTTACAAAGGAGGAATCTTAATGAATATTAACATCGAGCAGCGCGAAAACTAATTCGAAACCTGCTCAAACCACAGTGTACTTCTCTCTAAGGTTTCCACGCACGTTTTTTTGTGTGTTCCCGCGGCGAGCTATGCAAGCACCACGAGAGCTCGGTACATCATTTACCGCAATTTCTCTCGCGAGCCTCATCTTTCTTTCGCTCTCTCTCTCTCTCTCTCTCTCTCCCTCTCTCTAATTCTCGACGCATCCGCTGCGAAACAACTGGAACAAAGATAATAACGCTTATGAGAGCATTCCGTATTTCACAATAATCCACGAAGGCAGTCCGTTCACATTCGAACTGCCACAAACGTAATGGTCTGCGTCATTTTCTCCGTTTTTCTTTTTCGTTCAAGGGGAATACCTTTTCCCTCTTCCCCCTCTCTTTCTTTCTCCCACTCGCCTTATTTTAGCTATATTCGATTTAAATCGATTCCTTTAATGTCGTATGTGCAGTTCTGCACACGCGTAATAGGCGTTGCGTACGAGTTATTTGGAAGAAAAGGAGGAAGAGAGGCCGATCGGATTGCGTGCGGGGAAAATAAAAAAAGAGGTTCGCGTATGAAACGAGAAAGAGAGAAAGAGAGAGAGGAAGGAGGAGGGGAGGGCGTACAGGTAAGGAAAAACAACGACGTTTATCGGCAACGCTAATTGGCGCTAGTTATCCACTAACGATGCTAATTTACTTTTTGCATACAGATGTCGTCTTTAGTTTTTGCTCTTATGTTTACGGCTTTTCATTTTTGTCTGTTGCTCGTTTTTTCCCCTCTCTATCTATTTTCACTTTTAAGATGTATCTTAATTCGTCGTTGTTGCTACTTCTTCTTTACTTTTCTTTTTTTTTGTTGAGTTCGAGGCCGAGATTGTTTAACTAGATAAAATTAAAGAAGAGGTTGCATACCTTTTTAATCTGTCTTTGATTTATGATTCTCCGCGGTGTTTTTCTCCTTGCTTTCTGCGCGCACTCGCTCGTTTTAATGGAATAAATTTATAGTAAATGATTCCAGATAAGCTTGTAAAACACGTTTCGAAATTTCAGATTTGAATTTACCATTTTTACAACAATGTTTTATTTTCATAATGTTATATGGAATTGATAAAGTGCTATTGCCGCTTTTATTATGGGAATATGGAGGGTTTTTGCGCTCTATCGCATTAAAGTCAAATTAAAGAAAAACGAGGTAAAATTGCGAGAAAAAGCTATGAGTGAGTTTTTTTCATTATAAAATGCGTTTTCTTTTTTGTCCATAAAGCGCAAATGAGCAAGATTGAATCACGCAAATAAAGATACAAAACACTTTTTACAGTATGCTCGTTATTCATTTTCTTAATTTTCTTTATCAAGGTTTCTGAATTTCATATTCCCTTCGAGATTTATATCGAGGTTTCTGGATGTGACCTGCGAGTAACATAAATCGCACTAAAATCATGTAGAATTTCTGCTTTTCTATTCACTTTTATACATGCATAATATTACATTTTATTTATTTTATCGGATATGTTATTTATTTGCATTCTATGAAACTGACAGTTTGATGTATCGTATATATTAATTCCTGTATGTTCAACTTTAAATTACATTACGTATACTGCTATGAATAGATATTTGAGAGATACATTGACCTTCTACTTTTTTTTTTTTAAATATTTCAAGATTTTTTCGTAAGCCTAATTGCGTTTTAAAGAATCCAATAAAAATATAATATATAATTTAGAGCGTATCTTTTTATTATCTTTTGAATTTATAGAATGTTCATATTGAAAAACCTATTTTAGCTTATATATTAGTTTCGGAATAAATCAATTTTAGACAGTAGTTTTTAACACATTGTTTTTTCTAATTAGATAATCGGTGATTGTATATAAAAACTAATATTGCGTCTTGTTGGTTTTCAGATTGTGTGACCGTAAAAAAAGTTAATCAACTTGGTAATCCGTACTTTGAACTCACATAAACGTGTGTAAAATTGGAACGCAATGTTTTTTCAGCTCTTATGACGAGCAGATCATAAGCAAGCAATAAGATTGTCAGTATTTTGTACAGCATTTTGATAAACACTTATGTACCGCTAGCAAATGTCTATTATATATGCAGCCTATGATTATATTTTTGCGATTGTAAAACTGCAAAGAACATATAATCAGTTGATTTTTCATAAAGATATTCGCAGCATTAATAAACAAGTAATACGAAAAACAAGACGTTGCGTGACTTACAAAAATTTTATCGAAAACTTCATACTCGTAACTTTGTTTAAAAGTCGTTTGAGGGCTAATTATAAAGATGCCGTGAATGGACGCTGTAATAAAAAGTAAAATAGGTGATGGCTCATAAAAAAAAAGAATTTTAGCTTTATACCGAAACATAAAGGTAAATAATTTTATGTGTGATTTATTCATAAAAGTTTGTATAATAGACGATAAATTTTAGTTATCCTCAGCGTAAATGTTATTTAAATGTAAATTCGCAACATAAATTCCGGTCTTTTCAGTTACTAAATTAAGTGTTCTTATAAATTGTACGAAAACGAGTTTACATTTTATTGCGCATTAAAATATGAAAAAGCTTTTCACTTTATTTTCTGCTTTTTATACTTGTCATTTTCCCTATTGAAATTCGTTGAACTGTCAATGAGTTTAAGGCAGATTTATAATTAAAGTTTAATGGAATACCCGTGACTTATCATTTTACGTTTAACAGACTATGTTCGCATTAAGTGTCCCGGCTTGTAAATAACTTACAAAAGATAGGGAAAATTGATATTAATGGTACTTTCACTCCAATTATTTTTGATAAATTTTCTAAAGCACGCGCACACTTTAATGCGGCAGCTGTCTTACTTCTTAGAAAATCAACTGTACGGACAATTTAATAGAGTTGCATTTGTAATTTATGTAACATTTCTCTTTATTTTTAACGCACTTCGTTGCTATTATGGACTTGTAATATCTAAACGAGTTATTATGGAGGTACTTTTTTTTTCTCTCCACATTCCTGTAGATAGAGCACACATCGAAATGTACCTATATTATAAAAATATCATTGGCTCAATAAGGTGAAAGCAACGGCGAAGGAATGCGTTCTTGGGCTACGGAATTCAATCCATAAATATTATTCAACCTTCTATTAATTATAGACTGCCTTCTACAAATTATTATTGGAGTCTAGATTTGTTCATCTTTTTGCTCTGAATTTTTTTAATTAACTCGTTTCCGAAGTACAAGCGCGCTTGCTATTTATTATAATTATAAATATTTACTAAAACTATAGCAATTATTATTTATATAAGAAGTAAAGAAAGATTGAATAGAAAGTACATTGATGAGTATTATCGTAAGTAGTAACTCGTAAGAATTAGAGCAAATTCAGAATACTTTTGAATACGAGGTTATTTTTAATCAGGTCAAAATGAAGAACTAGTACTGAGCTATTCTTCTTAAAAGACCTACCTTTAAATGTGTATAAGCTAATCCAGTTTTACCAATTTTGCTCCAATTCGTGACTTTATTCATACTCTATTTTAAATATACGTGTATTAAAAAAATATCCACATATTTCACCATCCAATGCATGCACAGATGTGTTAAAAAGATCATCATCACACATCCATCCAACAAAAGCCCCTCATTGAAAAAAAAAGAGAGAGGAAGAAAGTCCGTCCGCACGCACAGAGAGAGAGAGAGAGGGGGGGGGGTGGGAGCATTTAAACGTATAGACTACAGCGGGGGTCGAGCGCAGCAGTCCGTGCAGCGCGAAACCCGACGCGACGGATTGGCAAAAGCTCATTTCCCGGAGGCGTTCTCGCGCGCGGCCGCTCGGTTCTGGGGGCAATTCGACAGACCGCCACCGCTGCTGCTGTGCCCGATAATAATTCGGCCGCCGCGCTGCTGCTGGTGCTCGGGGCGGCGGAGGAGGGCCGACTGTTCAACGCGCAGCAGCTGCACCCGCGTACGCTCGCTGATCGTGGACACTTGTTGCGTCGATGACGGTGTCGCGCGCGCGCGCGCGAGACAGAGAGGGATAGTTACAATTTTCGCGTAAATATTTTCCGCGAGCCGCCGCTGCTGTGTTATACGTATGCTACTGGAGGGGTCAGCGATGACCTCGAGCCGCTATCGAGTTCGAGCTTGTCGTTTTGGATTAAAGGACAAGCGGATTGTTTCGGAGTCGATTAGTATGGTGGTTGCTACTTTTGCAATGCATACACTTTGGAGATTCACATAGGTTCGTGTTAAAATCTCATAGGATGGTGAAGCTTGGAAGCTAGGACAGAATCTATTGTAGGGATAAGGGAGAATGGCATTTTTAGATAAAAAAATTGCGATAACAACTTTTCCCTGTACTCAAACAAATATTATATAAATTATTATTTACCAGACATATATTTAAATATTTGGTTTTAATAAAAAGTTGAATTTTCTCTATCCTTGAGATACATTTTATCCTGGTCTCTGGTGAGAGCTTCCAATTTTCGCCACCATGTCAATTTCACATTGTTCGTGGCGCTAGTAAATACTATGCTTTTTATTTTAAAGCTTTAGGGGATTAATTTTATCTATGGAGTATGAAAAATATTATTTTCAACTAGTACGATAAAAGTTAATTCTTATATATTTTATTTTCATATTTTTTCCCCACAGCATTTAAAAACATCCAATAACCTTTTCCTAGTTTTTCTATCGAATGATGAAAAAAGTAAAGGTTTTTCCAATTCTGTGCACAGCGTATGCGTTACAGTTTCTACAAGAGAGTATTGAAAATATTCATGTTTGCTCCATATAGTGTACTATGTGAAGTCTAACATCAAAAGCGACAACAAAAGAATTAATATTCACTGATGGTACATTTTATTGTAGTAATAGAAAATTTATTATTTAATTTCATAAATAACACTATGTTTATATTATTATTTCTATTTTATAATCCTAACAAGTACCGGATGCTTGGCAATTTTTTAATTTTATGTGTCTAATGGATTTCTTTTACGGTTAGTGAATTACATTATTACCAGCTGTCACTTCATTCAACTTTATTGTTTGGGTCTGATTTATAAATTAAAAGCTATTTCAGCGTGTAAGTCGATTATAGAAAAGATGACACTGAGTAATGCATGTTAAGAAGGGTCTGTAAGAATTCGAAAGTTATACGTAAGAAGCATGAAGAAAAAAATTAGATTCCATTCTAATATGCAAATTACTTAATGGAAAAACTCTACCTTTTCAGAAACTTTTATATTATCTATTATACCTATATTTTCTACATCATTGTTCATTTTTTAATTAAAGTTGACATTATAATGATACTATTATACTTATTATATATACTTTTACCTTGATACTACCGAGATAAAATAGAAATAAAAAATATTAACTATCTCATTACGACAGATTATAATGTTTCTATCTGCAGACAAGTGGGATATAAAATTTATATAACGCGTACTTTGAGTACTTTATTAGAAATGTTGACACACATTTCGATATATTAAAACAACTTATGCAATTTTATTTCACATTTATCTACCTCAGTGCCTAGCGACAGCATTTTTCTTTTTGATTTTTTTCCACACCCATGCTCTACTTATCGAATTTCAACAAACCTGTTTTATTATTGGAAAAAAAAGTCTTTAACCAACACTAATCCCATTTTCATTTTCCTTTAAACTTCAATATTTGTTTTAAAGAAAGGATATCCTTATTAATATTGAGCTGAGTTTTAACGATCTTGGAGCAAGAGGAATTTATTTAAACTTGTTATTCGATATCAAAACTGAATTCAATTATTTTTTGTGTACGTTGTAAAGGAGGATATATACTGAATATCAGATTCTTAATCTGAAGGAAGATAACCTAAGGAGCTTTTACTCAGAACATAAGAGAAAATATAATGGAAAGTAGTATCGACTTTTTTGGCTTTGAAAAAGTCAAGATAGATGCTATCAAAATAAATTAAATATCAAAGAAAGTATAATCATTTGAACACAATTCATGTTATATTATTTTCAATTTAAGAAAATTTAATAGTTTTGTACATTATTATGAAACACTCTTATAGATGTTAATAATGTACACTGGTAACTGAAGCTAAACTTATATATATACATCATGGAACCTATTCTTATTTTAAACATATTATTAGAACTAAACTTATGTTGAAAATATATAGTTAATTGATTTTTCAATACTACTTTTTAAAAAGAATTGCTTTCCACATTTCTAAATTTATTTCAGTGCATTAAACAATTCGCTGATATAATCTTTAAAATACTGTAAATTATCACTGTTTTCAAAATTATTAGATAATCGAAGTAATAGAATATACTTATATTTTATTACTATTTTCAAAAGACGTCTTAAACCTTTTTCGTCCCATTCGTTTCCTGTTTGCGTAACAATAATGTACGTACGATTTCATTATGCAACCCTCTTATTAACAATATCTTTAAAAACGTTTAATAAAATTGCATAAATATAATATTAATGTATCCACGTGTAATAAGTATCAAAAATAAAATACATTGTCGTGCATTTATTTAATGACTATCGTGAAACCAGATTTCTACATAATAATTCTACAGCTACATATTTAGTAATAATGCCTTTTAATATCGCGTGAGGCAGAAATCAATTCGCTGTACATTGCATTGTCGTGCACATTTCTTAATTGTGTTTTAGTTGTTCCTGGTAGAAATCGAAAAATCAATCTTCTGAGCTGGATTCGCTCGCGAGTTTTGCCGAGTGTATAGGTACAATCGTGTCAGTAAAACTAGCGCGACAGCTCGTCGAGTTGTCAGGGAGTGAAATAAGATTAGAAAGTCGTTGAAATTCAATATAGCCGCGCTTCTCTTTTGTGATATACTCGCTATTTTTTGCACTTCGTCAATTTCATGTCTTCTTTTACAAAGTTATACGCACAATGCCATCTACTTCAATTTATGGAACATATTCAACTAGAACATTTCGGCATGGCTTTTGTGAACATATTCACTCGCATGACATACCAGACTAAATTTTTAGCTACAAACGCTTTTCGCTGAAATCTCATCACCATTTAAAAAATTTGTAGACAAAAATCTTTACAAAAATAATCCCTCGTAATAAACTGTATAGAAACTCGTTACACCTTGCACATAAAATTTTTTTCCAAAGGCTTTGAAAAGCAACACAACTTTCCAAACGAAAAAGCTTTGATGGCGCGCCAGAACGGGCGCTGCACGCTCAAAATTCAAGCGATGCTCGCGTGAAACGACGCGCAATTCGACGGTTTGTTTTGGTGTAAAGTTCGTTCGCAGCCATTTCACGAGTCCGAGTGCTGCGATAGAGCTATATACACCGGCAGATACGCTCGTGCTGCGAGAGAGAGAGAGAGAGAGAGAGAGAGAGGGCGTACATAGCCTATACGTATATATATATATATATGGAGGATATCGAGGGGGGTGTTTTAGTCGCGGTGCACCGCTTTCGTTCCTCTCTCTGGCTTTTCCAGCGCACGCCAAGCCGAGCTGATGCACAAAGCCGACAGAAAGAGCCGGCGTGCCGCCACCGAGCCGACCGCGCTGACGAAATCATGAGCCACTTGTTGATTGGCCGCAGTCATTGCCTCGGCACCGGCAGCCGCCGCAGCCGCGAGCGACTATAATCCGTGCATCGTTGCATATACCTCGTTTTTTCGACCATCTCTCTCTCTCTCTCTCTCTCTCTCTCTCTCTCTCTCTCTATCTCTCTCTCTCTCCTTTCCTGCATTTCTGGTTAAAGCCTTTTCACTTTACTACACTTAGTTGTATTTAGCATTATAGATTTTAATTAGCGTAGCCTGCGAGACCTTGTTGGAATGTGTTGATTTGGAGCAAATGCTTTGGAAATTATTCATAAATGATACGAAATTGATCGGTAACTGGATTTATAAATGTAGAGCATATGAAGGGGGAAATTAAACAAGTTGTATTTTTAATAAAATAATTCGTAATCGAGCATTTAAGAAAGTGGTTCATGGTTGAAAAGGCCGAAATATCTTGTTTCATTTTAGATTTTATTTTTAAACATTTCATCAAGTCCACCTAACGTTACGTAAATAAATTGAAAGTTACGAAATAATTATAAATTCGGCCGATTTTTCATTCCATTTCGACATTTTAGAATTAAGTAAAAATATTTATTTTTCATACGAGTTACCTAATTGCACTGTACACAGGACGAGATTTATTTTAAAAACACTTACTACATGTGCTATATAGTTTTTAGCAATAGCAACGTTAATGAATGCTTTTTTGCACCGAAGTTAAAAGTGAAGTTAAATATGCTAATTGCCTTTTGTCTTGTTATCTTCATAATGGAATGCTTTAAAGTGAGTGCACTGCTTTACGAAATATTACACTAATAAATCAAAAGGTGTGCTCATTACACAACTCGTAAAACCCAACTATTCAGAAAATTAGAAACATTCTATTTCGACGAAATACATCTTTGTACAGAATTATTTATTTTATTTTTAATATAATTAGTTGCCTGTCATATGCAAGAAACTATAAATGTAATGTACCATAAGTAGAGCATTAAAGCCTCAGTTTTGAAAGTATATAAATTACTACAAGATAATTTTACTTTAAGGAAAATGTAGAAATTAATAGAAATTCTTTATCAGCCGAAACACTGTAAGCTAACATAGTATTAATAAAACTACATTATATAATAACATCGAGTAAATAGAATTAACGTGGAACGTATATTTCGAATGCGTCTTACAAAATTTGAATATAATAGGTATAAGATATCCATTACGTTTTCCATTGCACAATTTTTGAAATTTAGTACACCCGATAAATTTGAAAGAAATAAAATTTATGGAAAGTTTTCAGTTAAGGTAATATATCGATTCGACAAACTTTCTATTTCAACAACGAAATTTCTATGCTAAGAATTGTTTTGGATACCTAAACATACTTTCACTTTGTGAATTATTGCTGCATTTTCTTTTGGCCGGGATTAAAATAGTAGTTTCGTGCTATTCTTCGCGAAATCTGATTGTTTCAATTTAGCAGAGAATTGAGTCTGTATTTTTAAAGTGTCCTCATTTCGAGATTGATCCATCATTGCAAGTATACTTTGTAATTGCTAAACTAATTTTGCAAATAATGATACTGAATTGAGTTTATACATATAAATGCGCATAATAAAATTGGAAAAATTTATCATGAATAATAAACTTGCGGGTTATAAGAGATCTATAGATCAGTTGTGAACAGATTTAATATGTTTTAGGTAAAAATCTATATATTGGCCAGAGGTGAATTTGATATGCGGATAAAAATTCGTTAGTTGTGAAATAAGCCGTGTTGACAATGCACATAGGTATACTTGTGTCACGCATCTTATTGACACAATTCACGACACGATGGAAACACGCGAGCACTAATTATCACGGGACATGGACTGATTTAGATAGCGTAACGTCATTTGATACATTTTCAAGTACTGGGTTGAAATATTCTCGAGGAAGTTGCGCGATAATTGTAATCAAGACTTTTTTTATCGCGGTTATTAGAGCTAGAAAATGTGTGTTATCATTTTCGACCTGTATAGTTAGTAATTATCCTTTAAAGAACGTATCTAAAAATGACATTGTGGTATAGAAAAGTGTTATCTACAATCTTTCTAGCTTGAAATGCAAAATAGTATACTTGAATGATTATATTAACGACAATTCAAGATCTAACGATAAATAAATCGTTCTAGGAGTTCTATTGTCACAAATCTAGGAAGCATCTTATTTTTAAAAAACTCGATTGTAAAAGCAATTCGACGAACGTCTATTCTTTTATAACCATTTCTATTCGTCGCCTCCAACGTTTTCAATGCCTTTCGAACGATTTTTTTGCATGACAATTAAATCACACACTTTTGTAATTTTCTTTTTACGAATGTTTATACCTAAAGCAGGATTTGTAAGTCCTTGAAGTCATCACGAGATCGCCACACCTCAGCTGTCGTTAGTTAATATTACGAATGTCTTGATACGTAGTGACAGTTTCTACGCGTCGTAAAAACTTTTATGTAACGTTAATTGAAAACGATCGCGCGATATCGAATCATACGTAAATAACCATGACAATGTAAAAGAAAAAGATCTAAACAGATGATGATTTTGTCTTCGCACTTCTCGTAAAACGAATCCTCGGCAAAAACCATCGTCTCTTTACGATCTGCAGTCGCAAGATCTACCTATATACCGAATATCTTTTGCGGTTATATCCGGTAGACGACGTCAGTTTCGATAGCAATTTCAGAAAGTGAGTTCCCAAAAAGTTTTTAAGAAATGGCGAAACTCGAGTCTTCGTTTATTCGCGCGTCAGGGAGCGAAACTACTTTGAAGGGGAGGTGGGAGAAACGAGAGGGAGAGAGAAAACGTTACGCAGTCATCCTGTGTACACGTGTATTGACATATGCGCCGTGAGTTTGCAAAATTAATTGTTTATAGACCTCGTGTTTTGTGACGATGTAAGCAAATAAAAGTGGCGTTATATTGTACACATATGTGGTGCTTACGTGATGAGTAACGAAAAAGGTGCACGTACACGCCGCATTATCGTGCGATTATGCTCATGTTTGATAATTTCAATTTGCTCGATGAGTTCGTCGCGAGAAAACATTTTAGCTTGCGTACCGTTGTGGTATAGCGATGAGTCGAAAAACGCATTTGAAACGAGACACTTTTGGTAAGAGAAAAATCGCAGTTCGCTACGATGAGCGAGGCGAAACACTCGCAAGGAGCGCGTACGCCTATGCGCAAATAAAAATGTTGGCAATTAAATGGAGACGGAAGACCAAGGAGAGAGATAAAATTCAGTGCGTGTGTAAGCTTGTGCGCGCAGCCCCTATAGTCTCTTTTTCTCTGCTTCCCAGCTGGCGGCCAACTGTCGGTTTCTCTCGCTGCACATTGCACTTGAAAGCCCTTCCCCCCTCCCCCTCCTCTCTCACTCTCTCTTTCTCTCTCTCCTTTCCCTCCCTTTTGTCTTGCGTGCGTTTTTTTCTTCCCATGTCTCTCGCTACTGCTGCTTCTTCTCTTAAATCTCATTTTTTGCTCCGAAAAAAATAGCGACGAGAGTGTATATTTTTATAAAATATCCGAGGCCGCAGTTATTTCTTTCTCTCTCTCTCTCTCTCTCTCTCTCTCTCTCTCTCCCTCAACGACAGACCAAATTGGAGGAACTGCTTTATACGGAAATTATTGAGCACACTCGTGAATAATGTGCATTTTGCTGGCTTTAAAACGAAGCGAATCATGCAAACGCGCGCTATTTACTTATTTAATTTAATGCTTTTGTTTGCACAATATGTATTTATGTATTCCGACTTTTGCCTTGCCCCTTCCCCTCCCCCTTTCCTCTCGCTCCACCTCCACCCCGCGCTGGCAGGGCAAAGCAGCATAATATATATTTTCTGTTATTTGTTTGGAAAAGTTTTCGAAATGAAATTGCCTTGCCATGTAAAAGTGTATATATACTCTTTTGAGTCTTCTTTTAGTTCGTCCTAGAAGTCGTTTTGCATGTTTTACAAAAGATCATATAAGATGTATTTTGATACATTTAGAAAATAGTGAAGATGTAGATGTATCGAAATAACTCACTGTTTTGTCAATATTCTACTTAAAACTAAAAAGTTAAAAAAGTTTCTTTCAAAAAATGCCTCTTCATTTTCCAATAAAAGTCAATCAAACCCTTTGTATAATAGTATTGCCAATACAATTTCGGTCCATTTCGAAAACCAGACTTTCAATCAGATTATAGATCCGGAAAAATTACTTTAGAAGCTTTTTAAAGTAGAAAACGTGTTGTTATTCAAGGATAACATAAAAAGAGTGCAATAAGAAAAGTTAAAGATCGAAATGTTCTCGAAACTATATTCATCTATCGGATTCAGAACAAGAAAGCGTCTCATCATTCTCAGCGCTCGAAAATATTCCGTATCATCCTTATTCATTATTAACGGCGACACTCACTCCCGCGGGCACTTTATATCGGAAATGGAATAAAAATGCAAAACGCGTTTCCCGCGCGCTCGACGACACATTTGCGAGGCTACGGCACTTAACGAGAGTCGTTCTTTCTCATTATGCGCAAAGTCCTTTATCAGTCCAAACACATTATACATCCCAGAAAGTTTCTCAGCCCTCCGATACATCATCGTGTTCGCTTTTTGACTTTTCCATCTGACACAGCGTTCACGCACACTCGCACACTTACACAAACACAGGTAACTTCCATCATTACGGCAGCAGCATCTAAATCAATATAAAAGTATGCCTCGTAAACAACTCGAGATGGTGGGAGCGCTGCACTCGCCAGCTGGAACGCAAAGAGGCAAATAAGCATCTCGTTACTTAATCAACTCGAAGCGCGCGCTCGCGAAACACCTTCCTTCCTTCCTCTTGTTGTTTTTCCCTCTCCTCGCATGGCTCTGCACGGCCGTTTTGCCGGCTGTCGAGCGAGAAAACTCCTCGATGCTTATCGGGCGTCGAACCAGTGTCACGCCGCGCGCGTCTCCTTAAACTATGGCTCATAATGCTCGCGGTGGCGGCGCTCAAAATTCCCCTGCCCCGTATACGAACAGAGTTGCAGTTTGCAGATGCTTGTAGTGCATCATCCTCGCGGAGTTTGACTCTCGCACGCCAGCTAATGATTCCGTAAAGACCGAAGATGCGAGAGTTGAGTGCGCGAAAGAGGTGGCTTTTAAAGTGGCGAATAACGACGACGGAGATGATTAGGCAAGCGAGATGTTTCTTTTTTTCTATTCCAGTTCTTTATACGTACATCAATTTTCTTCTTTAAGACTAAAAACTTACTGTCATTGCTAGAGAGTAAAAAGACATTCTGTATAGTAAGGAAAAACCAAGCCCCGTTTAGAAATATAGATTCACTTTTGATTTTGTAAGTTATTACGATTTCGATACAAGTGGTCGAAGTGCTTGATTTATGCACAGATGTCATTTCTCGTAATTAGTTTTTAAAATTCATGAAACTGTTTATAAATTGTTAAAATAATTATTCTTTAAACAATTAAAATAAACAAAAAAAAAAGGCATTTAAACTTTATTTTCGGTTATGCAATAAATCCAGTAATTATTTTGTCGCTATCTATGTACTCAGTTTGTAGCTCTGAGCTTTAATGGGTTAAGAAAATAGTTTTATTAAAATTTTTAAATATTTAAATAGTCATTTTAAAGTAAGAGACAAATAACGCCTTTAATCTGAATTGTATTGTAACTAATACAAGGTTCTTACATGCATGCTTATTGTTGTTGTGGAGGAATATATAAACCAATGTTAAGTATTTCTATTAGTTAATTTATACCTTAGAAAAGGACATAGAGGTAATAGGGCAGTAATTAAAGGTCAAGCTGCATCCAACAGTATATTTCGTGGCCGTGAAAAATGCCGAACGAAATTTGTACACGATGTTATAAGAAAGTACCGTACATATAAAACTAGCTCATGTAGAATATGCAGCACTAAAATTGCCTCGGTTTTTATACAGTGACTTATACCACGCGTGTAAGACAAGTTTTCATACTTTATGCCGCGAACTGGCCGCATAAAACCTACATGTTTATCCTATAAAATCTAAAAAGAAAAAGATTGCATAGACACGACACGGTTTGCACGATTTTAATGCCCATTTATCCTGCTTGTTCCTCCTCGGCCGGAGAGGGAGGGAGAAAAAAATTGCGACGCCGCCGTAAATTTTATAGGTCGGATGAAAAATAGACGAATCTTCCCTTTATGCATTTATAGTTTATAACACAATAATGCAAGCACACTTGCACCACCACCACTGGATTATAATATTCCTAGAAGATATACAGCTTTATAATGGTACCGCCTACTGCAGCCGGACGATTTATATTTATATTTCCAGCAAAGTATATTTATAGGTATATTTGAACATCGTGTACGGAAACAAATTGGTACGTTTGTTATCTTGTATAATGATTTCACCTATACTTTAGAATGGTATATTGCACTTGCGATCTAAATATTGCATCTGGTTTTGTAATAAAGTATAGGAAAATGTGACTAGAGAGCTATACTTGTAGTTGGAAGATGAATAGTTTGAATAAAAAAATGTATTTGATAGTATTTTTTAATAAATAAAATAAAAGTACATTTAGAGGATATTCTTGTTATATATTTTTGGGCGTTATATTACTAAAAACATGTTAGATTAGTAATGGAAATAAGGAAAATATTTATTTATTTCAGCTCGCTATTTACCAAATGCCGATTTGATTAAGTTCTTTTATATTTGAATATTTGAAAAAGAATGAAAGAGCAAAAATTGTATTTTATATTTCAGTTTTTTTATAGTAGAAAATAATTATGATACAAACCAGCTAGTGTGATGATTCTCTTTTTCATGCACGATTAATGAGAGTTTTATACGAATAAATCAGGAAGATTTCTCTAATTGCCATATCACGCATAGTTTTGAATAAAGCGCTTCATCAAATGTACTTGAATATAGCCTCTTCCTTATTGCTTATCATTATAGGCTCGTTTTTTCTTGCTTAATGCAACTGACAATTATTTAACCTGTGCTGTAAGGCTTAATCGGTCAAGTAATTCTAGTCGATAAAGCAATTTTTTTTTATAATGTCAGTTCGCGATAATTTGTTTTGCAACTTAATTTTATTTCATTATGATTCGCTTGTTGGCAATTTAAATGAAAATCTATTGAGTGTGAATTGCTAAATGTTGCGTAATATTTTATTGCGATACATTGACTGCAGTAGAACATTATTTTCTATGCCGTGGAAAAGCATAATATAAGGATAAAAAGGTCAAATGCTGTAATATCTCTGATTGAGGACAATGTATTATTTAAAATAAATGCATACCAATGCTTGAGGGGCTTTTGGAATTTATCCAGAAGTGCTATTCTGATATTACTTGCTTCAACAACTAAAATTGAGTCGTTTCATCAAGGATGAAATTTCCGCATTGTGCACCAAATTATTTTCTCAAGTCAACTTCGTTTATCGCTTTCCACATCAGTGCACAACAAAGGCAGCAATGCAAACTAGGTACGCTATTTTGCTTAAGATGATATCCTATAGTGAAAAATAATGATTGCCAAGTATCTTGTTTGTTGTTGCATTTGGTAGTATCAAAGAAATTAGGTCCATGAATCATTGAATCCTCTCAAGATATGTAACATTCGTAAACACAACAATCATTATTTAGCTTTACCCACATAACACCTGTTCAATCAAGACTAATTAACGGTCCATCCACTGGCACAATCAGAATGCAAGGAAAACTAGGCTTACAACCGACAATAGTTGTACAGCTATATGAGCGCGGACAAAAAGACACGGGAGAGTATTGCAATCGGGGAACACCAAATCGAGACCGTACATACAAGAGTGCACCGGGAGAGAGGTGAGGGGCATCCTGAGCGAATGCATTCTCAAACACAGTTCCGAACATGCAAATCTCAGTTCTATCTTGTGTGTGTGTGCGTGTATGTGTGTGTATGGGTGGGTGGGAGAGAGGAGGCAAGGTAAATATCGCTTCCGGGGAAACTAATCGATCTTGGCCAAACAGTAATTAATTACTTTAGTAAATAGCTTTAGTTGTTCGGGCGGCCCCCTCCCCGTCCCTCCCCGCGACTACGAGTTTAATTAAATAAGTTTTCCCTGATATATAGAAAGTGAAGCTCCGACTTTTATCTCCGTTTTTCCAACGGCGATCGCCACCGACACTGCACATAAATATGAAAAATGACATGGACAAACGTCTGATATCGCAAAGAGGGTCACCAGTGACTTTTATACCTTTCTTTCCGTGGAAACTTTTGTTTGCAAAGGTTCCGCAGATATTTATTGTAAACTATATACATGACAAAAAACAGTGCAGAGGTTAGACCAATGCATGTCTTGGTGAAAAAATTTATTCTTATTCTGACGAAACGAGACGTAATATAGTATAATACATGAATTAATCTCGTCGAACATCACCGTTTTCTCGTGAAAAATGGAAGGAACTTTTTATCATTTATGGTAAAACGAAGAGAAATCCCGATTGAATTTTAGATATTGACGAAGCAAAAAGTATAATAACGCACTTATTTCCGAATCGTTTGCATTTTATCGTTCAAAGATCACATCGAGTGACAGAACAAGTAGACGTTATTGCATTAAAATGTCGGCCTTCCATATATTAAACGAATGAAAAGTGAGTATTCCGCGCTCTCTCGCGGTTGATTAATTGAAGGGGAATAATTTGCCACCGTCCGCGATCTCTTTAACATCCGCGATAAAGACGGTCCATGAGAAATTCAAGGAATAACGATTTTTCGCGTGTCTTTTATATTAGCGCGGCTGAAAAGAAAAATTCAATTTCTGCGCCACGCTTTTGTTCAGTGATATAATACTCGCCGGGCTTATTGTGCACTAGGCAAAGAACTTTTTCCCTCCGGCGACGTGAAAAATTATATTCCATTTGTTTTCCCAAGTGAATTTGACAAATAATGAATGGCACGCAAGATGTTGGCTTGATAAAAATAATAAGCAATCGTATAATTAATCTTCTTTTAAAACAAATAGAATAGCCTTATATACATAACTATATAAACCACATTACGCTGGTGTACTGTGTTTAATTCTCGAGTGATGAATCGGCTTGATTTAAGGCGACGTTGATGTATTTTGTTATTAAAAATAGACATTCACTTTCTTGCGAGCCAAACTGACTGACTCTGAATTAAAACCACTTGCATTGATCGATGAAAGTACAAGTGTGCTCATATATAGAGTTTAAATGTCGAAGTATATATATAACTTTTCACCAATATTTATCGAAGATAGGGACGCGAGGTGCAAAAATGTTTCGTCGCGAGTGCAAACTCCGCAGCCCATCTGGCAGAGGCAACTTTCCTAGATTTACTCGTAAAAGCTACTAGAAGCATAATTCTATTGATCCACATTCAGTTTCCATCGTGGGCCAAAGTGGATTGCTTTATTTTAACTTAAAGTTACATTCTCTCGCCGCGCCGGGGCACAGCCAGCAGTTCGAAATAGTTTGACCCTGTTTTACGAAAATTTAATGTACTTATATATCATAAATTTATGCTCATGCATAAAGGAATTTATAGCCGCGAGAATACTAATACCGGCAAAGCGCATATATTAGAAATCTTTCGGTGGGTAGGTGCGCGCGTCTTCGGCGCTCGCTTGGAATAATGTTTGGAATGGCTGCCGCATCGCTGTGCAATTAAATCGCTTCTTTCATCGATTTTCTTACAGCGCATTAATCAAAGTTTAAGATCGCGAACTACTGCGTGGGAGATTGTATATATTTCAAGGCGAATGTTTGTGTCGCGCTGAGAGCTTCTTATATGTGCTCTTTGACATTATTGCCAGCTTCAGTTTACGCAGCTTTGAATTACTCCGAAGGACTGATTTAGAATTCGCTAAATGCGAGTGTAACGGCATTGCTACGCGACCTAATTCTCGAAATTCTACAAATATATTTAACCGTCCAGCGAAATTCATGTTTTTCTTTTTGAAACCCTTGAAAAAAGAAATGTTTACGATCGACGATATTTAAAGGCAGGATAATTCGCACGCGAAGGCGCTCCACCCTCTCGATTTTAAGAAAAATAGCAGCTGTGGACGCTTATTAAAAAAGTGGCAAACTCGAGCCAGGAGAGGGAGAGAGGTTTCGCACAACGTTTTCCCACATAAAACACCGACTCATTGTTGGCTCGTTGTCGATGATTAAGGAAGCACTCGGTGATTCCCGTCTCCTCTCTCATCCTCAAAGTTCGAGATTCGCTCTGTGGGCAACGGGACGATGAAAAAGTCGTCCAATCGGCTTTTAGGCGCAAGCCAAATATACTCGTTTCCTTGGCAAGGTATACGAGTTAAAGCACGACACGCGATCATTGTGCACACACACACACACACATATATATATATATATATATGGAAGTCTCTCCACTTTACGTTCCGGTATGTGGATATACCGTAGACACTCGTCGTGTACATATATATATATTTATAAGGCGATGCAAGGGTCGTGTCGAGCGCGCCATGGGTATTTTCTCTCTCTTGCTCTAGAGAGCGCACTTATCGACGGAAGAGGTTAACGCGGTCCTTCCTGCCCCCTTCCTCCATCTCTCTTGCTCTCTCTCTCTCTTGCTCGCTCGCTCGGTCTCATTCCTTCCTTCCTTTACGCCTGCTCATTCTCTTTTTTCCCTCCCGCCTCTCCTCCACCCTCTTAGTCCTGCGCATTTTTGCCTCTAGGGCTACTTGTTGCGCACTGGCCTTTCGCACTCTCTTGTGTGAGACAGAGTGTTATTAAAAAGGGAAGAGTGATATGGCGAAGATAGTGCGTCTTTTTGCGTGCAACGTTTATCAGTGAACGAACTCTAAAATTGAAATTAAAATCTTAGCCGTTACGTGTCTTTTTCATAATGATTATATTGTTCTAGCCATGACTCGATGTAGCGAGGAATCCCGAACGAAAAGTCAATTAGGGCGGTTATTGGGCCTTCAACCGGAGCCTGATAATAATTGTAAGGACCTGAAATGGCACCGGTCTTGGCCCTTAACAAGGCGCGCGATGAGGCGGTATTAAAAGCCCTGTACTTATTATTTTCAACGGGTTATCATTTCAGATCCTGGTCTGGCCCTGGAATGATTATTAAAAAAAAATTTAGTATAAAAACAAAAATAAGTAGATTTTAATCTTAAAAATACTAGATTATCTAATGATACACTATTTATTAAGCAATATAGAGGACAATATCAAGGCACAGTATATAAATGATTCATTATTTATAGAATCATGAAACGCATACTCTGTACAAGTGGTTTTCTACTCTCTGTATATTCGTTTTCAGAGCTAAATCGCGTGTTTTTTAATTAAAAACTCACTAAGTCTTTAATAAGCGTGGAAATTCAACTCGACGTAGGTAGATGATTATCATTTAAATAAAAAGAGAAAAGGCTGAAAAATTATAACCTCAAATTTTTCTCGCGACTTTTACTAATTGTAAGTCAATTTAATGGCTGACCAATTCAGAACCACGCGAGGGTCTGATTTATAATACTCTAACTTTTTTAAATACACCATACAAGTTACAATCATCTAAGGTAGGCTAGAATTTTTTCTGTTCGGGCTACGGTGTTTCAGTCGGCAAGGCAGAGATATGAACTCATAATCCGGAGGTCCTGCGAGTTCGAACCCAGATCTCGGCCGATCGACTCAAGCGCCTCTGAAAAATATTACCTATGCTTCATTTACAAACAAACCGTAGACCTTCGTATATAAAAAAAATTTGCTTACAAATTCCTTTTTTACTTACACAAAACTCTTGCATACGATTCTCAGTCAATGGAGAACTATACATAATCCCACTGTACAAGTATATAATTTATTGGTTTCTATTTATAATAATGTTGCCGATAAAACTATTCATGTATCGATTGCATTTTTTAAATCAAGTGCTCAGATTAAAAACAAGTGATACAAAATATGTATGTGCAATGAAAAATCAAACACTGTTTTTTTTTTTTTATACATTTTTTCTAAAGATATCAGGTAGAATACAGTGGCTCGTTAAATTTAGATCGGATAACTGATAAAAACTGTCCAGCCATTTGAGCTGTTTAGGACTCAACGCTTGGCTATTGAATTTCCAGCGAGGAATACTTATAATAAAACTACTCGTTTCATCTTTATCACATTAAAAAAGCGTTTTACGAACACGTCGACTACGAGCAGATCCGAAAATATTCTCCTTCATCGAACTAATGCATTTTTTACGCGACACTTTAAATATAGCAGGTTGCACATTATTAATAGAGTAGAATTCACAGTCACTGTATATTAGGTTTCGAATTTTCAAAATTATCACAAGTTTTACATTGTTATATAGCAATTGTCGAGGTTTTGATGTTTGAGAGACGCGCAAATTCGAAAGTTCCAAGTTTTGCGCAAATTTCGGTTGCGTCAACATTTGGCAAAAGCGACTTCAAAGGATCTCGCTTCGAAACTTTGAAATGCTCGTCCCACCAACTTATGTAAACCTAATTTTATAAATGTTACCATACCAGGCGGCTTTGAAGTTCTCGATTGTCTCGGGGAAAAAAGGAGAAAAAGACAGGGGGAGGAAAAAGAAAGAACAAAGTCGATACCTATGCACTTTTAGTTCGTGGCATTATACATTACGCAATCCCTCGCTTCGTGTCAAAGACTCCAACGAAGTGAAAAGGTGCCTTTGCAGTAAGTTTCCCTTTGGAATGAGCGTATCGAAGTGGGGTGAATGACTTTGCAGGGAGTCTCTCTCTCGTTCTCTCTCCACTCTTTCTCTCTCGTGTTTTATCGATCGTCCGCCACGCAGAGTACCCGCAGACTCCGAAGACACGGGAATTTCGAGTTTTCCATTCTCGTTTCTTGGAAAATTCTTCATCAAGTTGTTGAAACGAAGTGTCCAACTTGTTGGCCTTTGAAAGATCAAATCCTTGTGCGTTCAACGTTTAAATGCCAGCGTTGATTAAACGCCTGATTGGAAAAAGTCGAGTGAGAGATGAACTGACGTGCAACAGCTATATTGCTAAAGCAAAAAGGGAATCTATATATAGATAATATAGATTTTTTAGTTTTTGGTGCGGTATAACAAAGAATTGCTGGATTTTCTTTAAACTTATGAAAAAGCAGTTTTGAATAACAGCTGGTCTCTTTTTTTTTCTACGACAGCAAATCGAAAAGTTTTTCCAATCTAACAATTTATTCGTACTCGGCGCGGATTTACCGTGAAGTTTTCCAAACTTTATTAAATCTTTAGATATGAACGTCAATCTTGTGTTTCTATCTCGGAAAACTTTTAACGGCATTTTCTCACGAGGCGAGGCAATTATTTTTATAATTAAAATGTTCTTTGTGTGTTTTAAAAACTTGTTTGGCTGTTGCTGACTGCGCGGCACATGTCTTTAATGTAGTTTTCAGAACATTGTGATTTACTTAATATCCTTGACGGAAATTGTATTACGAGAATAGTTGGTGCAATTTCAGCATGTTTATAATTCCTCATGAGAATGGTGTATAATTTATAAAATGTTACAAACGTGATTAAGGAATAGATGCGATATAAGTTACATGAAATACTGCGTGTACGCGAGGAACAGAGGCTCATTCATTGCATCTGTTCCTGTTCCTTATAATACATGTACAGATATATTTTATACGATTTATTTTCTCTGTTTCGTTATTTTCTCTTTCTATATTTGAATGTAGCTGTCATCACACAATAACTATACATACATCCATACTTTTTACTATTTCTGCACGCTTTTGTTTCATGCAATATCGTTCGTTGACATTTTGCAACTTTCTCCTTCTCTCTTTTTCATTTATTCAAATCGGAAAGTATTTTAAAATTTTTTTTTAAATACATACATCGTAAATACTTGTGAAGATAATACAATTTTATTTATCATGATTGAAATGGTCAAAATCACGCGAGATATGGGGTATAGAGCTTGAAATTCAGCTGTAAAGACGTCGTCGTAAAGTTGGCCTTTGTGATATAACAATCGTGCAATTTTGACTGGCCTATATAAATTTCGAATATTATGCAATATAAAATTTCATCGCAATCTACTGATACGTAATCAGAAAAGAATTGAAATTTCCCGTTCGAAATTCGAAGCCGCGCGAATCGAAAATTTCAAAACGAAATTCGAGGCAGACAATCGAGAAGCGCCCATCTATTTATATCGCGTGTACAATACCATGATGCATCATACGTGTACCGTGCCACGCGGAATTTCATGTAATTAGTCAACAACTGCACTCGAGTCATCAATTTGACCGTACGCTACATCAATATATGCGTCAATAGCAATAGTTTGTATACAATCCTTTGTACCCTACCAAAAAACAACATTGTTTCAACAAACCCGCCATTTTCCCCGTCTTCTTCTTCCTTCCATCCGTTACACCCATAACTGCCACAAAAGAAATCTTTGTGAAGAATACGTTGTAAACCAATGCCGTTTCGAATTTCAACTTCATTAAGCGTCGCTCTCAACGCAATTATCGCGTCTACCGAAGAGAAAAAAAAAACCTAATTACACGCTAAACAGCGGAATAAATAAAGCTTTAGCAGCGTTTTCAGAGAGAGCTTCTCTTTCAATCTCTGTCTCTCTTTCTCTCCCTCTGTATGCTACGGAGCGTGTATGATGGGCGTTCAAAGTGGAGAAGAGAAGAGAGGGAGTCGCTCTCTCGGTCGGGTTGAATGGCCTCGGGATACTCAGGTGCTCGCGGCAGGTGTTCCCCTCTCCTCTTCCCGCTCGCACGGATCTATAACCCACTCTGAGCCTCTGCACTCGCCACATCCTTCTCTATTATCCTTCCCCACACATTTGCGCGCACACACACACACAAACACACAACTCCCTCATATATTTTATTATCTTGTGCATGTACATCGGTATAAGTATTCATAATTGAGCTTATCGCTCGAATTGTTGAATTATTTGTCTTCGTAATGCCTTCTGCATTGTGAATTTTCTCGCGAGCAGTTAAAAATGCAGATAAACGATTCAGTGCTTTGTTGCTGTGGTGGTGGTGGTTGTAAAAAAATATATTGTGCGCGTATCAAAAAGCGAATCGAATCGCATAGTATCTAATTAGCAATCATTGTTATTATGCGCACATCTGTACTTGTCAATTTGGTTGTAATATTTCCTTTTTTCTCTCTCTCTCTCTCTCTTTCTCCCTTCCTCTTGCCAGTTACGGCATAATGAACCATATCAATCAATCTCTGTTATAGTCTTTTATTCCACTCCATCTGCCTTTCTCTCTTAATATTGTTATATATTCTTCCTTTCCCCTCTTTCATTCCACGCTCCTTCCCTTCTCTCCTGTGTACTTTTAGTTTGTGTTTCACTCTATTTATTCTCATTCCGGTCATATGTCTTCCTAAATCTTCTACCTCGTTTTTTGATTATCCTTTTATTTTTGTTCTACTCTCGCTGAAGCTATTAAAATTGATGATAAAGTTTTATTTCTCTTCGTCGAAAGATGTCTCCATATAGAGCGATTTCAGCACAATTATGGACAAAAGTTTTTTGAACTAATACAAAAACAACAACAGTTGAATAAAATTAAATACATAAATCAAATTTGCGTTTACGTGTCGCATATCATTAAATTTTGACACGCGTATTAAGCCATCCGTCCAATTCGTTTTTTCCCCCTCGTCGCGAAATGACAGCTGAATAAGAAACAACAACCAGTTTACTTTTAATTTTCTTCTTTGTTTCTCTTTCATTATTATTCTCACGTTCTTTTACACTCTCTCTCGCTTTGGGTTCCAGCTCTCGAACCTTCTCTTCACCACTAAAACGTCTTATTAACTTGTCACACTTGCGGCTTTAATTTGAAGAGAAATGTGTTTTTAGGAGGGATCCGATGGTCGGCTGCTAGAATAGATGGGGGCGTTTTTCACCAAGCCGAGAAATTACAAGCGCGGATAAGCTCAAGCGTTCATTTACCAAAGATGATTAATACATTTGATAAAACGATAATGATTTCGTCATTTATCGCCTGCAAGTTTATTTATTTTAATGCAGCATTATATTCCCCGTAATTCTACATTTGCCGTGGCTTCATTTGCTTTTTCTTTGTGTACGCGTGCGCGCATTTTATTAATTTCACCTCCATTTCACATTTTCAATGCTCATGCTAATGAATGCATTATAAAATTAATTAAATTCCAGTTTGTTACATATCATTTTGACTTTTACAAAATTCACATTAATACTTGAGCTTCTCGCGTATATATCGTCTGCCTCAGAATTATGCGCATTGATTAATACTTTTTGCTACTTTGTGTCGATACGATGTGCACACACTCGCACCCAGACATATACATGCACAAATTGAACGTTATATTTCAAATCCCCTTTTAAAATTTGTTGAAATTTACGATTTGCACTTACCTGGAAATGTTATTCTACTTATTATTATTCAATCAAAGGTCGAACAAAAATTCATAAATTTCATTTATGGCGCCCAACGTGAAATACTGCAATTACGCGACAACAATTTGTCACTGATGTTTTTATAATTAACAATAATGTCGTATTAAAAAGAAAGTTGAAGGGGGGGGGGGAGGGGGAGAGCAGGGAGCAATTTAATTTCTCATTTTCCATCTTGATGCTGCAAGCCACGGTGACTCTTGAAATTCAATGCAATTCTTCATTGGGTAGAGGTAAAAGGATGTCAAAGAAGAAAATGAAAGTTTTTGCGCACATCACAATGAAGGTATTAACTTTCGCGTAACATAAATACAAATGTTACAGTAGTAATGAGATCGGAATGCATTATTTGGAATTTATACCGGCCAACAAATGCTTGTAATCGTTTTTTTATCGGTTAAATATTTCTAGATCTATTGTATGGAATTAAATTACCTTCAACCATTTTTTTCAATAACTAATGTTATTTAATAAATTACTTATTGTTCTAAACTGCTCTTTAACAGTTTTTTTTTAATTGTAATAAAAAAAAACCGATCATAAATATTAATCAATTTAATAAAGAATAATTTTATGTAAAGCATTTTTTGCACTGTAAAACTATAAAAATGTTATTATACCTCGCGAAAAAAGGCATTCGCTTCACCATCTTAAACGATCGTATAGCAATAATAAAATAATTACTGCCCCGGAGGCAAAAAAGATACACCTGCTATGCGCGCGAGGATCCTCTCCACACAAGCTGGAATCCGGCGTGCAAATCGCTTACCGTATAAAAATAATCTACATGCACACACGGGGTGGACAAATTCCTCTTGAAATTTCTCTTTTTAATCGTTGTCGCGTAACAGCCATGAAGTCAAATGAACGTTTGCACCACCGGCTGTTACTACAAAACGATCGTTCGAAATCAACTTTTTACGATTCCTCCTCCAAGAAAAGGAGGTGGAGCGATGAAAAAAAGGGAGTACATCGCGGTAAGTTGATTAGCCGCTAAATGAAGAGAAGATTGAATCTCTCGAGAGCTAATGAAAAAGAAAAAGGAGTGTCGGTCAATTGATTCGGTTTGATGCACTTTGGGGGGTTTGACGCGCGAACTCCTGGCCTATGTGTGTGCCACAGGAATTTCCTTTATTTCTCTTGCGTGCACGCCGTTTGACGCTACTGCAGCTGTATATTGTGTGCATGCACGCGTACGAGAGAGAGAGAGACTTTGGCCTGTGTCGATCCCATGTTGCTCGACCGGATTCCTCCTCTCACTGCCAAGGTCATATTCCTGAGCCACCGTCTACTCCGTGCTCCTCAGCACACCACCATTCTGATCCTTGTCTCTATTATTTCCTTTTATTTCCTCCTTTTTCTGCTCCTACCTCCTTCTTCTCCTTTACTTTGCTCGCTCTGTCTCTCTTTCTTTCTACCTTTTTGTCTCTCGTTCAAATTGGAATGAGTCAAAAACAACGACGGAATGGTAGCCCCGAGTCTGTAAAATTAATAGAAAATTTAGCGTTTTAGTGTCGATTTTATGTGCGCTTTTATATACAAGTGCAATTTTGCATTCTTTATCCCGTTGGTATGCGGAGAGGCTGGAGTGACTATTTTTTAGGCCTGCGACTTTTCCGTCGCGGTATTGGGTGAGCGAACAATGTGCACTCGAGAAGGCTTTAGTGATAAGCCGCAAACTGTGGGCTGAAAACATGCTTTACGAGCCTCTGAGTTTGTTTCTATGAGTTGCGCTGTAAAATAGTAGATCTAGTGGTTGACGAAAATAAAAGCTATGAAGTACATCACAAGGAAGTTAAGCGACAAACAAAGCATTAATATGTAAATATGATGCATTATGCATTATGCATTGTCCCTGCGTTGAGTGAACAAAGTTCATTGGTGAGTACTCTGACATTAAACTAAAGAAGTAAAGTCTTCCAGTGCACAAAAAGAAAACTTGAGCATTTTTGTTGTATAAATAACCGCACTTCGCATAACCGCTAGAGTTCATCTGCCTGAGGTCTGCGCTATACCTAAAACACGACTTTATATATAAGTACATTCATGATTCTCCATTAACTCAAAATTACTAACACTGTAAGTGTACCTTTCTGGAAATAAGCAGTTTAAATAATAAAACATAATAATGGCAATTGCATTGCGGCTCACCAAGGTATGTAATAATTATATGAAATTTCGAGCATCTTTTCCCCTTGGACTCTGATGGAAATAATTATAAATAATATAAATAACAAGAAAAGTGCATTTACGTTTATTTGCGGATAAAAATGATAGATCTATTACGAATTCAGCTTAAATCGTAGTGAGACGATGATACGCTACAATTAAAAGTTATTTTTAATCGTGAAATTGTGTTGTTAATCTTTTGAATATTGTGCACAATAAAACAATAAAAGTCAAGGAAGTACTTGGAAAGATTAATTTTATACTTTATGCCGATTCTATAAATGTACAATCTATTATTAGTAATTTATCAGAACTTAATGCCAGTTGCATAAATAAACGCTATCATTATTAAGGGGATGTGCTATGGTCGGAAAGATTCCTACCTTATCGATTCTTGTATTTAAATTTCATTCGTAATTCACAGCGATTTGCTGACAGATTGTTTTTTCCAAATACTAATCTCTACCTTTATATACTTATTTCGTTCTGAATACATTCGGAGGAATCTTTTCGACCATAACACACCCTTCAATTGCAATATTTATGTTGCACATTAATTATTTGTGTGATTTATTTTATCATTCGCATTATAATGATTCACGTCGAGTCATTCATTTTCATTTTTTTTTGTAATCTTTTTGTAAGTTTATTAGAAGAGTGACGAGTCATTTATCGCATCTATCGATTTCACCTTTTTCTGAGTTAGCTGTAAATTATTACCCCGCTTAATTTTCATTTAACTTGTGAAGAACGTCTCATATTAATGCTTAGTTAATTAAAAGTAGATATCTATCACTAGAACCCAACTTCTATAAACAAAAAAGGGATATTGATTATTGTAGTTAACAATGTACACTGGATTATGTGCCCTTAATTTATTATTCTCCGTAACTAGCGCTTAATCTCAAACTTCTCATTATTTTTATAAAAGGATCCATCGATCGGGAAACGATCCAAATTGTTATATTTACATTCCGATCGAACTTTCTAATACTTTTAAAAGCAACGGCTCTCCCCAAGGAACACCTCATTCATTGATAATCATAACGTTATCGCGGAGCTGTCAGCAATATAAACACAGCCATGGCATCGAATAAAAAAGCGGCGTCACTTTCGTTTCAGATCAGCCTGAGATAAACGAACGGAACTCGTTCTCTCTCCTCGGACCGGTAACTCCTACGACTTTTACGAGACGCGCAAAAAGAATTCAGCCTGAGCACAGGTGTTCCCGCTGTTCAGTCTCTGTCTCTCTCTTCCTCGGCGATGCACATGTTCCGTAAATGTGTTACAATATAAGCAAGGGCATCGCTGAAAGGAGGAAGGACGCGTTTGGAAGAGAGAAGGGCTCATCCTCGTAAGAGCATTGCGCTCTTTGCTCGTTTCGTCCTCTCGGGAATGTTCCGCTTTATATACTCGATTGCTTATAAGCCTTGTTTTTACTGGCTGGTATAGGTATAGCTCCGGTTTGAGTCTTTTTGCGCTGACGTTTAAGCCGATTGGGATGAATGCAGAGTGAAGGCGGAAATTATCTTATATGCTCAGTTTGGTAATTGCTTTTCGTGCACTTTGGATTGATCTTGAGGTTTTCGTGGTTAATCCATTGGTTTTTTGGTCATCTATGAGCATGTGAGCAGCGATAAGAGTAGTTTATTCCACTATACATCGATCAAAAACTCAGCATTTCGAATTGAAATAATAATGGTAATTCGTGTAACATACCAACTTGTTGTAACTGCTTGTAACTTTTCTTATTTGTTTTAAAAAATATTAAAGCTAGTGTATAACGGGTTCGGAGTCGCTGATTACAAATCAAATGTCAAATTTTCAATATTCAAGATGACGGATCCAACGTCGCTGATCTTAATTTTGGTGAAAATTAGTATGCAGGGGTACTTGGAGTCGCTGATCGAATATCTGTGGTCAGGTTTTTGACATTCGTCATCAGTGTCCCCAAAAGCCAGTGTATACCAATTGTTACCACGATTAACGTTATTTTTCCGAGTTTTGTCCGCCATATTGGATCCATTATTTGAAATTTGGAGACGTCGATACCAGATTCGAAATGAATATAAGGTATATGCAACATATAGATGCAACCTTTTTGGTTCACAAATAATACATTATCTTAGGCACCTAACGGTATTTTCAAAAACGTGACAAAACAACGTAACTTATTTCTGCCGTTTGCCTATCCTCTTTTTTCCCTCTCTTTCTTTAACGGTTATGAAACTATAAATCTTTATTTTCAGAGAGACAGAGAGAGAGAGAGAGAGAGAGAGGTAGAGAGGCAATGGTATCCTCGCATATACGAGGCCGCGATTCGTATTCGGCGGGCGTGTGAAGCGCGTTTTTCTAATTAAAATGCACGAGGCCTCCGTGACAGTGCGTTTAATGAAATACTAATTTGGCACGTAGGCTTTTGGGGTTGGGGAGGGGCACTAGGAGGAGCAGAAGGAGGAGGATGAGAGGCCGAACGTTCGCTTTTATTTTATTAGCGCGTGCAGCTACGGAAATCGATTAAAATTGCCGCCACTCTTGTGCATCTGTGTGTGTGTGTGTGTGTGTGTGCGCGTGTGTGTGTGTCCGGTGAATTCTCGTCGGATCGTACAGTAAAGAAAAATATGACGTATTGTACGATTTTGATGAAGAAAGAAAGTATGCCGGGAATTTATATTCGTCTGCGATTGTTCCTCATTCGATTGAAATTTCTCTCGTGGTTGGCAGACGCCGTATAGTGAAGAAATTGTGGCTTAAGTAAGTTTGTGCTCGTTTATGGGCGGATTTTCGGTTTGATACCTGCACACGTAACGCGTGAAGTGTCTTTTACGGTTGCTGTGATTCTTTTTTTAATGATGATTTATTGCATCTTACACTGAAGATGTACTTTTTTTTAATTATTTCCAAACTGAGTTGATTATACGTACCAATATTTTATACTATTATGCTTTGTGAGTTTCATGTATTATTATTTATTTATGTATTCATTTAAATTGCAAGTACAAATATTTCAATGAAAACGCTATTGAATTACGTATCAAGAATAAAACATATTTAAGTATGTAAATTATCCATTTTTAAAGGGTGAGATAGTGAAAATAATGAAAATGATGTTTCATTTGTACACGAATAATAACCATTTACATAATCTCAAAAACAACTCTGCCAACAAAATTCTTAATAAATATTCTCCAATGCTGTAAATCATCATTTCTCGCAGATTATTTTACGCAAAACCTAAAATTAAAGTGAAATGACGAACTCGACAGCCGCTTATACAACAGATTTTTTGCTCGCAAGCCATATAATTACACGGCTACTAAACGCAATACAATAAAAAGCGAAAACTCAAATCAATGAACGCATAATTATACTTTCGACGTGTAATTTATTTTTTTCTCGATCTGGCAATCGAAGAAACGCTACACATTTTTTCACGCATTACTCGCACGCACGACGATTCACTCGCGTCCGGCTTCAGCATGGAATGCAAACAAAACCACTATAATAATACTGGCGTGCATTTTTCACGTTAATAAACGAAAGTCGATTGATATTCACGCAGTCTCTCACCTTTACGAGGCTCTAAAGAGCGTAAGAGAGAGGATAAATAATAAGCGCGCAGACGTACAGCACTTAACGATTTCGCGTGTATTACCATGACAATGCGAGGTGCGCGCGAGAAGAAAGAGTGTGGATCGGAAGTAGCATGAGGTAGTGTGAGAGAGAGAGAGAGAGAGAGAGAGAGAGAGAGGAAGAAAGAATTACTGTGTAGATTTACGAGGGGGGAATGAGATCGCGAAACTAGGTATGGAAAAGGCTGAGTATGGAGTTATAATGCTGGGATTCGGAAACGGCGAAATTCTAAGTTGGATTAACTGAGTTTTCTTAGTGGAATTAACGCCGGGAGAGAGAGAGAGAGAGAGAGAACTAAGTTTTCTTGCCTGCAGAATAACTCGCCTCGCAAAACTAACTTCTTAAATACATCAGCTGGAATTTTTTCTCTCTGGCTCCTTCCCATCTCATCTCGTTACTCTAGCAAGTTTCTAATTATTGCAACAAAACAACTTTTTATTGCTTCTTTTCAACACATATTGTTCTGTTTTTCTGATGTATATTATCATAATGTACACTAAAATACCATTGTTTCCCCCTATGATGCTATTGTGGACCAAAATTCATTATATTTTTTACGTTTTTTGTACAATGCTTAAATAAGCACAGAATAAAATCTTTGCGAGCTCAAATATGCAAAGTATTTTACTATTAAGATAAACTCGTCTTTTACTTAGTCTTTTTCATTGAGTTGAGGTTTTCTAATCTTCGAGTTTGCGGTAAGATGACTTTGCATAATACGATTCTATTTTTATGTAATTTTAGAAAGCCGCGATTCAGTAATCAAAATTTTATGCGACGGCAACAAAGCGCACTTGTTTATAAAAACACAATTTTCATTATTTAATATTTATTTAATAGAAACGAAAATGTTGATCGGTATATGTATTCTGATGTTTACATTAGCCGTACATGTCATGGCCACGTGGCTGAATAAATTACATTCCATTGAGAGGGAGAGAGAGAGAGCCAATCAAAGGAGCCAATTAATATGGAAAGTAAGCAGTGCAAATCGTGCGATTTGAAATGTAATTAAATTTTGGAGTGGGTGGCTTAATTAAAAGTGTGCGGTCGCATAGGTGCATTACACTCACTCTCTCTCTTTCTCTCTCTCTCTCTCTCTCCCTATGTCGATTGTACTTGGTCCCTTGGGAAAAGGGTTCGCGCGAAACTTAATTTCCTTGTCTATCTTTCCTCGTCTGTACACAGTACGTTTGTACTGCTCTCTGTCTCTCTTTCTCTCGTTTCTCTGGCTCCTTTTGTTCTGCCATACCGAGCGAGACTTATTGTAAGCATGACGGCTAAGGCACTTGGAAAATGTAGTTACGATTTACAATGGGTTAATAACCTATGCGTAATTAAGAGCTTTTGAAATGTGCTCACTTTCTGTTATTCTCTCGGTTTATTTCGTTTTACTTTTATCGCACTTATATACGTTCGCTTCATTTATATGTAAAGCGCGTGGAGCAGCAACGTGAGCGAAAATGGCGAGCCTTATTATGCGAGAGGAGAAATTTTTCATTTTCCGAAAGACGATGGCGAAAAGAAGAAGAG
Organism: Megastigmus dorsalis; assembly: GCA_900490025.1. NCBI lineage: Eukaryota > Metazoa > Arthropoda > Insecta > Hymenoptera > Megastigmidae > Megastigmus > Megastigmus dorsalis. Next base: position 263,924 of record UELU01145682.1, on the reverse strand, counting down.
AAAGAAAAGAAATCGTTACTGTGAAGTGCGACGTAAATGAGAGTTTTACTTAGATAAATACACTTATAAAATGTAGCAACACTCTCGTAAATGAAGATTGCATGAAAAAGTTCTCGTTTCAAGATGTCTTGAGAGTTATTTGGGTGACTTTTAGAGTGCTGACTTTTATTTTTAATAATGAGACGTTTTTGACCCAAAATGTGTATACCACATACTCTACTGAATTGCTGAATTTCTGAGCTTGTAGTCCCTCAATAATATAAAGAACAGGTTCTAATCTGAAGTTTGATAGAACCGTATTTTTTATATAATCGGTAACAATTAAATATATTATAAAGATAATAAATTTATAACTATACTTTTCACTCATTAAAATTCTTTTCTGTTATAGGTGAGTAGTTATTTCAAATCACTTCTAACAAGCATGACAAGTATTTCCATACAAAGTCTTACACACAGGTAAGTAAACACCGCAATAAAACAATTAACGATAAAAGATATGGAAAGCAACAATCCTTTAATCTAGTTTTCGCATCAATCTATAATGGATAAAAAACGGACAAGAGGGAGTCTTGCGCAAGCTTATTCCCTCTTTGATGAAATATCATTAATGCAGTCTTAATTGATATTGATTTACTCCAATCATAAAATGCATTAGCAGCAGTAGAGGATGATAGTGGTGGTGTTCTATTTGCGTAATGCTCGCGCGCGGAAAACCGTATTCCTTATAGGGGAATGGAACTTTTTGAATTTACATTTTGCTACTACCGACCACTTTCATCGGCTTAATTGCGCGCCATAAATTGTTTTATTAGAAAAAGTGCGCCGTCGAGAGAACATCGCTCCAATTGAGCGTTTATACGCGGTGTGGGCAACTATGTCTAAATCGCTGTAAATGGATTTTCTAATTTGAAAAGGAATTTTGCATTTGCACGCGCGTCTGCGTTCATGGGAGTAAAAAAAGGGCCATTTTGGAGTTTAATTTGGCTAATAAGACAGAAAAAAGATCCTGGGTAAGTATGATAATTGTGAAAGGTATGGTTTTGAAAATAAAGTTGTAGTTAATTAAGGAAATTTCAAAAAGCAGGAAAAAAACTGTTTTACAGATAGAACGAATGAGCTGCTTTGTAGTATAGCTCGATGTTGAAGTATTGTTAAACCTTGCACTCTGAGTGTTTGAGAACGTTAATAATTAAATGTCGAGTAGTTAGCGCGTTTAAACAAACAAGCAAAACTTTTTGAATCTAATATCGATCGTCAAGTTTAGTTGTAAGATGACTTGTTCCAGCGTTATTAATTTTGATACTCCCCATATTACACGTTAATTGGCATTCTGATTTAATTAAAGGAAGCATGGCAGGGTCTCTCTTTGCGAGAGCTATTTTATAAATAATTAAATTTGTTCACTAATGAAAATGTTGAATATCAGCGTTTAATTAGAGCGCACTAAAAGTTTTCTCATTTGTAAAGCACATTTACAATGCCCTAAGTACTTATCCGACGTCATTTCACTTTATTACTTTGCAATTAACGGGGATTTGCTCGTTATGGCAGTATAATAAGAAATTGAACCTTTCACTCATCGCCTCTACCTTAAACATTGGCGCTTGACCTGAAATCACTTGGAATTTTAAAACGCTTATTGAAAGTCCTCTCAATGTACATATTAAAGTCCTGATTGGATTTGAGAATTACTATATTGATCGTAAAATGTTGTTACGTTAATTCTACACTGCGATAGACTGAAAACAGTGAAAACCATTGAACAAACTTTGTGTAGAAGTTCAATCTTGCCCAATTCAATGTTTAGCAAACGACTCTAATTCTTAATAAAATGCTTGGATTAACGCGAAATTTGTATTCACTTGCACTTTATGTTGCAATTATCAAATAATATACGCTGCAAAGTTATAAGTGAATATTTTAATGCATTTAAAAGTGCAATTTGAAATGGATTTCTGGGAAATTTGATTCAAATCCGCATTTATGCATACGATAAAATATTTACTCGGGACTTCGTACAATGGCAGATAATTCCATTGCGAAGAGCAAATGAATTTGCATATTTCATAAAGCGTGATATTTATTATAAAACTATTATTACTTGATATCGTAGTATGAGGAAAAAATCGCATTCATGCCGTAACACTTGCAAATAGTGCGTTTAAAATTTTTTTCAATTTAAATTATGCCTTATTGTTTGATTTTATGTCAAAATTGCTAAGTTTATTACTAAGAACATTTCATAAATCACTTTTAGATTCATCAGATAATAATGCAATATTATTCTTTGTACAATAAAATTTCTGAAATAGTATTTGAATTATGATTTTGCAAAAAAATTTTAACGGTACTTAAGTAAATATTCTGCGAAATTGTACATGTATACTCTCATGTCTATTACAGAGAAAAGGATGAGAAAAATTGGTAAGAAAAACTATATTCAAGTTTAAGTTATGCAGTCTTGAGAATTTCTAAAAATATTTTAGCAAAAGTGAAATTAGAAACTTAAAAATCTCTCAGAGGTCGAAGTAAGTACAATTTTCTGAAACTCGTTTCAAAGTTTGCGCAATAACCTCGATGCTCAAATGAAAACATAACTTCAATAAAATATGTAGGAACTTTTAATCGAGGTGGCTTGAATTTATATATCATATTTTATAGTTACTTTTGCAGTTTTGGACCGCTTTTATTTACATTTTTTAAATTCTGGTGAAGTCGTGATTAAAACTAATTCTGTTATATCGCTTCTAAAATCACGTAAAGGCAATGTTTTTTTTAAATTCCTAAATTGACTACAGTTGGTGTTAGTTTAACAAATAAAGTAAATCTTCACAGTCGATTAAATATATTAGTATCTTTCACTTATCAAAAATTATCTAATTGCGTTTTTTCTTCCATGAGATACAAGCCGTAAGAAATATATTATATTCTAGTATTCTCAAGGTGTTAACAGTCGGGTTATTTACCTTTTGTGAAGAAAAATATATAAACGAATTAAAGCAAGAGTGTGTGCCAGGAGAGAGATAGGAAAAAGGAAAAGAAATGAGATTGGGGAGGGGAACGGGAGGTGGAAGGCGTTTTTCGTTGCGCTGCGGCGACGACGACGGCCGCAAGATGAACGCTTATGAAATGAAACTGCGCTATTAATACTATAAAACGCAATTTAATGTCATGGTACAGAGAGTAAGAGAACTACAGCGAGAGAGAGAGAGAGAGAGAGAGAGAGAGAGAGAAGGAAAAAAAGAGGTACGGAGAGGAAGGCAAAAAATGTGAATTTCGAAACGAAAGAAGAAGAAGAATATTGCGATGTAATTATGCACGGTTATCGTCGAATATTGGACGAGTGTGCTTGAATTAAACGAGCCCAGTCGCTGTACAAACTTTATTTTTAGCATCATCAATTTTCTTTCGTTTTCTCTGTCGCCTTTTTTATCTCTCTTTTTTAGTGCTAGGGTGGAAGGACGATAAAATTTTAATTTATTGCGCTTTCGATAGTACAGGGTTTATCCTTTATCCCCTCTTCCCTTTTTCTCTGCTTTCCTCTTTTTATCATTTGGTCGCGAAATTGTAGTCAAGATTGTAAACGAATTACTAGTTTTATTCCGTCGGTTCATAATGGAAAATAATCGAATCTGAATTTCAACGACGCCGGTATTACATATTGTGGTTGCCAAATTTAAATTGTCCTTTAAGGAGGTTCTATCGCTACGTCGTTAATCGAAAGTAGTGTACTTTTTATTTCTTGCTAATTTCTGAAATATACTTTGTTATAAATACAAATGAACTTACTCCAAGTAACGATTCAATATTCGAATTAAAAAATTGTATTTGTCCTAATCATTAATAAACAGTTCCATACAGAAGTTGATTTGACTCATTTTTTGAGGTTTAATGTATCTTTTTGTTCTCAATAATTATTTGTATGGTTATAGCTAATCTATAATACTTTATAAAACGATAATTATTGATCAAACATTATTCTTTACTAAAAATTTTATTTGCCAAACACTGAAAAACTTTAAACATTTTTTACTCACATATCTAACAATGAACCAAATTTTGTTACAATGCAATCGTTAATTCTTTTACCGATTGAATTCCCTTTATGGAATTCTTCATCTTTCAGCTCGGCTAGATTTATATTAAATTTTCGATAAAAGTTCATTTTTAATTTTATTTTCTGAAATAAGGAAAGTTTATACGTAACTTATTAAACTTCCGTTGTTACGTCATACTTTAATTTAACTTTGAAACTGATTATTATCCAATTTTCAAACTTATTAAAGAAGCAATATGGCATTCATGATTAAATGCGGTCGTAGTAAAATTAATATTTCCTAGAAAATATATCTCCTATATTGCTTTTCAATTGTTAAATTGAATTGTATTGTTAAGCAAGTATTTTATAACCTCTAATTCCACTAATTATCTTCAATTTATAATTTTCTTTTAATCGCCATTCTGTAAGCCAAATTACTTTTTAATCCAGCATTTAATTGGTTCGAAAATAATCATTATTGTGGGAAAGAACGGCAAAACTCTCTATCCTCGCGAACGAATTTATTAAGAACTTTTCAATTTATTGCCAACGTTTCGAACGCTCGTCTTGAAGATGGATTAATTATTTATTATAAATTTATCGTACTCATCAGAGTCTTATTAATAATAAGATATACATTTAATTAAAAATTAACAACAGCCATAAATCAGACACTAAGTTCGACCTTGATTATTGTTAACTATTTTCTCTCTCAATAATAAAAATCTTGCTGAACGATAAGATAAAACTTTATCTTAATGATCCTTGACTACATCATGAATTCATATTATTATTGTTCATTTCAGTGATGCATTAAAAATATTAAAATGATTCTTAAAAAATGTTATAACGGTCAGGTTTCTCGCTTTCATCATTTTTGTGTTGACCAAGTCTTATTAACAATTCAAATGAATATTGATAAAAATCGAACATACAAGTAACGCAGGAGATTAAAGAGTGAGAGCAAGGAAGAGGAAATGATTACGCATTTAAATGCGTTCGGTATACCGAAGCCTATAGGCTTTAATTATCCAAGTCTGTACATACCACAAAGATTAAACTCGTAATATCGCTATTATTGGCCTTACCGGTTTTTGATCGATATCGTTAGCGGCGTTATTTTTGCAAAAATATTCATCTCGTTATGGATTATACTTGTACGCAGCATAGAAAACCATGATCGGCTCGTTTGCTTGATTGCTTTGTTTTTCATAACGTGCCTAGTTGTGTATATATAGGGTCTCTAAGAAAATACACTTAGGCGAAAAAAAATATCAACGCGTCCGATATGCATTTTCACTTTTATACAGCCTCGCTAATAGAACTTCTTTGACTTTCTCCTTCGACTTTCTCCCTCGACTTGCACTGTATCATATCTCTTTTTATCTTTACGTCCCCTCCTCCCTCCACTCTATTTGAAATGATTTGTTCAAAGAGATGCAATGATCTTCTGGAAGGACAGTTTTATTAAATGATAGTAAACCGATTTATTTTACAATTCAACCATAGACTGGAATATTCCGTAATATAATATCGGAACATTCTTTTATTACAAAAAACAGTAACGAAAATAAACAAGGTTGTTTAGGGTAGGTACGTCATAAAGAACATTATTTAAAATGATGAGATGCATTAACGAAACAATTTTTTTTTGCAAAATATCAATCCTATTTTTTTCATTATAGTTTTTCAAGTAAAATATACTAATGACGTAAAACAATTAGAACGAAAAGTGATTGCGAAACATGATGTATAAATTGCTTTGTTAGAATTAATGAATTGTACAAAAGAAAAGCCGAAAATTAGCCTTTAGGAATGGAATTTTCATGTAAATAAACCCGAGGCCTCTATATAAAGATGGACAGAAACACACGATGAAAAAAGAGAAGAGGGTGGGGGGGGGGGG